>JAECMU010026268.1:0-20525 GCA_016106625.1 Dracogyra subfuscus | reverse complement strand
ATGTGTTGAGTGCGTCGTTAAATAAAACAAAGTTTCCTCTCTCAATATCCGTGTGGTCCTTAACCATATGTCTGACGCCATATAACAGTAACTAGAATGTGTTGAGTGCATGGTTAAATCAAACATTTCTTTCTTTTCTGATGCAGTGCTACAAAAGTAAGAATCCTATTTTGCAACAAATGTACAATGTACGTGTATTGTAAAACCAGATTTTAAACTTCTTTTTTTTTTAATGCAACAACCATTTAAAACAAATATGTAAATATACATGTATATAGATTTTCATAATTCTGAGGATGAGTTAAATATTAGATGACCAGTAATTGTTTATTTTTCAGTCAGTAGACTCTAAATGTGTGATGTTGGTTTCACAGTTATCCAACAAACACGCTAATTGACACATGGTAAACAGTGATGACCGTAAAGTCGCCCAATGACTCATAAGCTAACAAACTTTCACCACAATCTCAATGTACGTCATCAAATCAGTTGGTGGGATCATCACTAAGGATGAATATGGTAGATACCGAAAGTTTCTGGCGCTCCCAAAAGTTACAGACAGTCATAGCCATATATGGCCTCACATTTCTATAGGAGTGGGCACGGAGTGGCAGGCTTTCTATTAAAATCCAAATTAAATTTTTTTTAAAGCAGGATGTCTGCCAGATATTATATCCAATTTAAAAAAAAATAATATTTAAAGTTAACTTTGCACACAATTAATTACTCGTATCATTACTGTATGATTTTCTTAACCCTAACCCTAACCTCAGGGCTTAAATTATTTAACGACACAATCAACAAATTTTAACGGACATATGGTTATGTTGATAAAAAACACCAGTGGTTAGCTGACGGGGATTGATCCTAGACCGACTGCGCATCAGGCGGGCACTGTACCACTGGGCTATGCTGCCCGCTAGAATTTTTAGAAAGTCCACTAGCCATGAGATCAGTGCTTTCAAAAATTTACTAGCCACGTTTAAAAATTCACTAGCCCTATTTTACTGTAAGTTAATAAAATATTACTAAATAATAGTAATAATTGTATATGTCAACTCAAGAGGGAGATAGAATTTAAAAACACTAACACTGGAAGGTGGGGTGGGGGCAGGATATTTATATTTACAAAATAGACTTAACTGCAATATTAGACCTAAATAAGTTTCACTAGCCATCGGATATGGCAGTAATAGGTATTTACTAACTCACCCAACACTGAATACCACTAGCCATGGGAGTGGGCTACCATAATCTAGAAGCCCTGATAAATTTAACCCATTTTCATTCTGGATGAGGCCCCCCATACTGTGGATGCAGTCCACTCCATAGCGCCATACCCAAAAATTTATTTCTGGCAAAAACACTGAATTTGGATAACAATGTTTATATATATATATATATAATCGTATAAATTCGGAAAGTTTGTAATTATATATATATATATATATTATATATATACATGTATATATAATTACAAACTTTCCGAATTTATACGATTTACTGTATTCTGATTGGTTGACATCACTAAAATAACAAGCGTTATTTTTCCATAAACCTCATAAAAATATGTCATCACGGAAGTGCGCCAGATATAAGTTAAAATAAAGATATATACATTATTTTCATTTTTAGACGGACAATTTCCAACAGTATGTATACATGAATTCCTATGCGTATTTACAGAACATGGTTGACGGTAAGAACGAAAGAAATTATTTTTGAGTGTTTTAAGGTACACTTCTTGTACTGTTTGTAATTATAAGAAAGTCACAAATGTAGTATAAAATCGCTTCGCTACGCTACACGATTTTATACCATTTGCGACTTTTATACATCGATAAATTCCTAAAAAATTAGAAAGGAGCATTTGAATAATAATTTTAATACATGTGCATATACAAAACTATTTTAAAGTGTGTATACCTACAAAAAAAAATTAATATGTGTATCTACACAATAATTTTAATATGTGTGTATTAATTCTCATATCAGTAACCCAATTCTAAAATGTACCTACAAAACTATTTTAATATGTGTACCTACAAAATAATTTTAATATACCTATGTGATCGTGTTTTTAAAATAATTGTAATATGTGTAGGCCTACCTACAAAATATGTTTAATATGTGTACCTACAAAATAATTTTAATATGTGTACCTATAAAATAAGTTTAATACAACTGGGTATGCATTACAGTGTTTTCAAAATATTTGTAATATATGTGTACCTACAAAACAATTTTAAATTAATACATTTATACATATTCTAACCCTACAGAACATTCTAGTCTAATAAACACAAATACATCCCAATTTAGTTCAAGTGAAAAATTAAATAAAAAAATAAAAAAATAATAAACCCAGGAAAAAGTAACATGTGCTATTTTGCTTTTAGCATGAATTAAAAGCATGACATATTACACCATAACAGCATGACATGAATAAGAGCATGCCAGATCAGTCCGCATGCTAAACTCTGCTCTAAGAGTTACGAAGGAAGCCTAAAATACCCAGTTATCAAAACTTGGATCCATTATAACCTGGTGAAGAAAAATACACAAATATCTTAGTTCATTTACCTAGACAGATATTTACATAAACTACAGTATAGAAATTTAAGTACATTCGGGCAACTGCATGTGACACCAAAAAAGTAGCTCCGTGATGTCACAATCCAAGAAAATTACCTCGATGAAGACTTATATAAAATTTACTGGAATGCATACAGTTAAATTTTTATATATTTTTTTGAAGTCTAAAAGGCAAAGCCCATAGTTTCAAAGTTATTGTTGAGCTACAAAATCATAAAACCATTGTAAGCCACATGTATGACGTCACTATGACATTCAACGCCATATAATCATAAATGAAATGTGCTGAGTGCGTCATTAAATAAAACATTTCCTGTTTCACTACGGCATGCTATGACCTACGATGGTTTTATCATTTCATAGCTCTAAGATACATGTTTCTCCCATCCCGGGCCATGCAAGACAGGCGCATTCCATGACATCAGCCCATGCAGAATAAATCTGTCTTGCATGACCACGTGACTTCTGTTGTTTGTGCTGATATTAACATTGGGTGACGTCACGTAAACGGCAAAATAATGCAAGAAATACTTTTTTATATTTCATAAAAATAAGGAAACCTGCTGTCATAATGAAATTATACTATCATTTTCGGTTTATACTTTTAGTATAAACCATTTTTCAATGGTTAGGATTATTTTATTGTAAGATAAAAAATTAAAAATGTAGGTTTTTCACATTTTCCCCAAAATGCTTGTTTTTCATCTACTGGATGGGAGAAAAATAATCCTCCATTATGTATCCATGTGGGACAGGGCTATTCCACCCTTTGTTGTCAGGGACGAGGCTTGCCAGGCTAGCCAGCCAGGTCAACAATTACAGTGACAGTCCTCTAAACCAGACACCCATGGATGACCAAGTAAATTTACTAAATTCGCACAAGTTTATGATCTCGCAGTGCAATGCTAAAAGACGTACAAAGAGGATGTTATTTTTGTGCTTAAATCCGATTAAGGTTCAAGCACAGTCCTGGGCATACACTTCACCTATCTGGGTTGTAAGATGATAAATATATATTTTTTTTATGGAAGTATGCAGTAATAATTGGTCTTTCCTTACAAAGGCTGCTGAGGGTCTGATTTTGATGGGTTTCACAGAATATGTGTTTTGCTATTCAAAAGAGTTAAACGTAAAACTGATGGGTTTTGGTTCCAGTCTGCTCAAATGAATTATAAGTGAGAGCATGTGGCCTTTAAAACAGTTCCAAAAACTAACTGAATTAAGCCAGAGATGAGAGATACCCTCTTGATTTGTATAGGATTCTGGATTTTCATGTCATCTGAAAACCTTTTGTCTATGTTCATTCAGACGAACTGACTAAAACTTGTTACTTTCCATGTAAATTTTCTGGATTGCTTTTTCATGGTCATTTTAATCCTGTTAGTGGTCACACTTTAACATACTCTCTTCTCTCTTTCCCGCGCGCATGCTGTAACCTCACCGTGGTGCAGTGGTGTAACATTCACTTTGAGAATGGCCAATACAGCACAAAATTGAAGTTTTGAGTAAAATTCAGTATCCATAAAATTCTGTGATATTTGTGTTTTTGTACAGTTCTTTACACTGTTTTTGCTGGGGTGTCGTTAAACATTCATTCATTCATTCATTCTCTCTCTTTTTCTGTCTCTCTCTCGCACTCTCTCTGTCCCTCCCTATCTCTAACTACCTCCCCCTCTCTCTCATTATATATGTATAAACAATGGGCCCAGTACAATTAAATGATACTTTACATTAATAACCACCCGTCTATAAAATGCACTTTGAACAGATACACCTCTTTTGTATATAATACTAGTGGGCACATTTCCCCTAAAAACAGAGACCACCTCTTCATGTGTTTTAAAAATGCAAATGTATGTTTGACAATGGCCTAAGCAAAGCTGAGAGTGAAGACCGAAGGAAAAATGTTCTTGTATCAAAACAAAACTATATTCATGTGAAGAAATAACATTTAAAATCCTTGTAAACCTTGCATAGTTCATCATGAATCTTGATAGGGCAAAAAGAATTGAAAAAGAAAAGAAACATCCTGATTTAAAAATGTCATAAAATTCTTAATTTGTCAACCAGTGTACACATTTTCCACTTAACGATTAAAAAACAGTACATGTATCTACATAATAAAGTAATAGTGTACATTGTAGACATACCGCAATTCCATAACTGAAGTAAATACCTTCGTATGGTACATGTATATTTAATAAGGAATAAGGGTGGTGTGTGTGTGTGTGTGTGTGTGTGTGTGTGTGTGCATGTGTTGTTTATTTAACATATTCTATAAGTAAATAATAAAATTTAATATTTAAAATAAAACATATTTTGCTTGTTCAAGATCATAAAAATTAAGGGAAATCCATAAAACATAGGGCAGAGCTTTAGAATTCTTTAACTTGTCTTTAATATGGTAATAATAATAATAATAATAAAATTAAAAGAAGCACAAATTAAAAAATAACCAAATTATCAATTGAGGGTGGTTGAGTGTGTTATCACAATAAGACCATGACACCATTGGGCTATATACATATATTCTAATATTCAACGCTTAATCATCTGAAGAATAACTGACAAATATACCCACGATTCATCGGCATACTCATAATTACATGTACATGTACCAGCAAATACAATTAGAGTACACATACTGGCCTCAGACATAAGGCTGGTAGGTACTGGGTTCACAGCCTGGTACCGGTTCCCACCCAGAGCGTGTTTTAACAACTCGGTGTGTAGGTATAGGACAGCTACACCTTCTAGCTTCTCTCTCACTAACAACTAACCCACTGTCCTGGACAGACAGCCCAGATAGCTGAGATGTGTGCCCAGGACAGTGTGCCTGAACCTTAATCGGATATGAGCACAATAAGTCTTCCACATTGGAATACCGGTATTTCTCGTCACAGTCAGTGCACCATGACTGCTATATCAAAGGCTGTGGTATGTGCTATCCTGTCTGTGGGATGGTGCATATAAAAGATCCCTTGCTGCTAATCGGAAAGAGTAGCCCAACAAGTGGCGACAGTAGGTTTCCTCTCTCAATATCTGTGTGGTCCTTAACCATATGTCTGATGGCTTATAACCGTAAATAAAATGTGTTTAGTGCATCATTAAATAAAACATTTCTTTCTTTCTTTCTTGGAATACCGGTACTGCTTCTCATTTCCTTCATCTTAGCCTACAGACAGTTTCTGCAATTAATCTACCCAACCATTGCATATTTGATAAGCCTCACCACGGTAACAGGGACTATCATGACGGTTAGCTGTGAAGAGATGGAATTACTTTGCCTGACTCCAAACAATTGTACAACTAACCGACAGGGAATCGTGGGTACAGTTCATAAAACATTCAAACCGAGGGTTAATTAAAACTCTGAAATGATTACACTGACATTTTACTTTGATCACAATCTCACCTTGGATTCCTCATAAATAGAATTGGTTATTTGTTTTCTTTTATACAGTTATTATGATAGCCCCACGGTCCCCACCCCCCTTTTGTTTAAATGCATAATGTCACAAAAGTTGAAGGTATTTTTGGGAGAAAAAAGAAACCCTACAAAATAAGGCTAATCTTTACAAAGTTAAAAAATAACACTTTTTTGCTTAATGACACCACTAGAGCACATTGATTTTTCAATCATTGGCTATTGGATGCGAAACATTTGATAATTTTGACATGTCTCGGAGAAAACACAGTAAATGTTTTCATTTGCATTTCTTTGACAAGATAGGACAACACATACGTGTGTACCATATACATGTAGCTATTGATTTACCATTCATGGTACTGGTTAAGACTTAAAAAAATAATTAAAAAAGAAATCAGAGAATAGGTCCTCCAAGGTGGTTCAGTCCTATGACACACACACTGAAAGAAAGGAAGACGAGAAGACAAGAAGAAGAACAAGTAAAAAACAAGAAGTTGTAAAAGTACTAGTATACGAAGAAAAGAAGAAAAACAAAAGAGAAACAAAATCATAAGAGAAATAGTAGGCTCATCTCATTCTTCAAAGAGTTGGCATAATCAATGCTGGGTGTCAAACCCCATGTGATATAACTTATGTGGCAGCCCTACAGTTCAAAAATAAATAATCTCTTTATCAACAAGGCATAATCTGAAGTGCCTGTAATAGAGAGGTGGTTGTTATATCGGATAGCACTTACAGTCTAAACCATGCATAAACATCATTCACGGTGGAGCAGAAGGCACTCCAGTAGAGGCTTCCATAATTCGGGAATTCGGAATCGAGTAAGCATACCTCCGAAATCCCCTAGGAAACTTGAACGATTTGCACCTTTACATGTATGCTTCTACATGTATGTTTATTACACATCATGATACCGGTATATTCAATGCCCGTTACCCCAGAAAAAGTATGGAAAGGTTTCCTTTTCGGTTTAAAAATTTCCTTCTTGTCGAGCTGGAGAATTGAGCCTCTATATTACTGCTCCAGAATTTGTTTTCTTTTGGTGCTAAGTTCAGTTAATTCCCCTCCCCACCCCCACCCCCCAGCACATCTGTCCAATTTTACTGCCCCACCCCAACCAACACTACTTAAGGCTACTATAACAGCTCGGAATACCCATGTGAATCAACAGGGAAGACAATTTAATTATGATCAGAAAGCAACAGCTAATTAGTATATCAATAATTAATCAGTATGTGTTAATAATGTAACAGTTTATCTATCGATCAGACTGTCTCCTTTAACACCTATTTACTTCACAATCACAGATCAGTAGAGTTATAGGGACATTCCCGAGTTTGCTGCATTGTAAGATATTTCTGACTAATAAAATATTCTATGATTAAACTTACATATTAAATATATTTTCTTCTTTAGAATATCAATGTCTTTATATTTAATGTGTTTCTGGTCGTCTTAATATTTGTTAGAATAATTTCGTACCTACAAACAAATATTGTTTTGAAAATAAAATGAAATTGAACGTAGTACAAATATTAGAACGATCAGACACACATTAAATATACAGCGACTGATATTCTAAACAAGAAAATATATTTAATATGTAAGTTCAATCGTAGAAAAATATTTTATAAGTCGGAAATATCTTACAATGCAGCAAACTCAGGAATGTCCCTTTAATCATTAATGTAACAAGTATGATTTCTGCAGACCGTACTATAATATATACCAACTAAAATTGTGCCTCGATCTCAAGCTGTTTTGCCCTATATATAAGACATACTAAAACATTGTCTGAAAATTCAATGACACACCAAACGATATAATAATGTAAATAATATAAACATTATTGAAATTTACATATGAAAAGGTGAAATATACATTAATACTGTGCACCTTTGGGTTTTGGGGATGGGTTTTTTTTAGGGTTAGGTGTACAAATGAAAAGATAAAAATTCAGGGTTTTTTGGAGGGGTAGGTGTACAAATAAAAAGATAAAAATTCATATGGATATGTCATTGATCTTTCTTACATTATCCGTACAACATGTATGATACAATGGATAAGTGCCGGGGTGTTGATTGAAGTGTATTGTTATTTAGTAACTTCTTTTTTTTTCAGTAATAAAATATAACGTTTGGCTTTATTGTCATGTGTTTATATCTCCTGTTAACCAAACGATCATTCTCAACTTATTTTGATACTTAATCATTAAAACTGATTTACAAGTAGACAGGGCTTCTAGAATTTTTATAAAATCCACTAGCCATGGGATCAGTGATTTCAAACATTTATTAGCCATGATTAAAAATTCACAAATCTTACTTTACTTTAAGTTAATACAAGTTTACTAAATAACAGCCAAATATGTCACCTAAAGAGGGAGATACAGCTTAAAAACACTAACATTAGGGTGTTGCGGTGAGGGTAAAATATTCATATTCATATATTCAAAAATGCACTAGCCGTCGGGCATGGCAATAGTAGGTATTTACTAGCCCACCATATATCACTACCCATGGAACTATCATAATCTAGAAGCCCTGAAGAAGATGACAAATATTAAATTAAATAGTTAAGACTAGTTTATAAATGTATACGACTGTCAAAACCCTGGATGTCTTGCTATAAATTGCTGCTGTACATGTGCACTGTTAATAAACAGTTGGGAATTTGTTTCTCCAGTTTTAGTTTGGAGACTGTTGCCAAATGTCAGACAACAGAAACATGCATACACACATCCAGGATTTTTTGTATCAGTTGGTGGAGATATATATACCTAAATGTCAAATGAGAAGTTTGTCACTAGTGTGTGGAGTCTGAGGCGCCTACCTCAGGAAACGATTTGAGAATGTGTGCATTTCTAAAATTCATTGAACAATGGAACTCTTGAATTTGTAAACAATTCATCCATCAGTTTAACATACGGGTGAAAGTCTATAATAAAAAATAAAAATAAAAAAAAGAGAAAATGTATTAGTACGCCTTTGAGTGGACTGAAGGTTTTCTGTTAAATTTAGTTTTATGTCCAACATGGTCATTTGAGGTCAAACCAGAATTTGACAATGTTGGAACTTATATAATGTTGTTGAAAATTATCATTATATAATGTTGTTTAAAACTGTCATTATATAAAATGTTGTTTAAAATTATCATTATATAATATGTAGTTTAAAATTATCATTATATAATATGTCGTTTAAAATTACCATTATATAATATGTTGTTTAAAATTATCAGAGTATATGATGTTAAGGGAACATTACTCTGACTAGAGGGTATGCTTTTCTGTTTTCGCAAATTCGTAGATAGTATAGTGTGGATGATTTAATGTTTGCTGGGATATGTATTTCTTACACATCCTGTTGGTGAGACCATCATTCGTTATTTTAGATAACACATACATGTACTTGTTTACACATGTACGTGTGTTAACAATTTCAAGACAAATAAATGGCTGCTTCTAGGTGATGACCAGGTCACCAATGCCATACATCCAATGAAAAAACAGCACAATCAAAACTCGATTACACTGTGACATATAGTCAACCTGACAATCATTTGTCTTTAATGTTTAAGTTAGCTACAAGTGCAAGGGCTGTAGATAACGTTTAGTAGAAAAAGATGTTAAAATTTGCATAAAACCTGATATTTGTTTTAGGATATGTAAGAAATAGAATAATACATTTGTGTTCACTGGATACCACTTATCTCACAACTCAGTTTAAAAACATATCCAACTCGCTTTGGGTCATTAGATAAATTTTAAAACAACTTGTAGGATAAATGGTATCTAATGGCCACTTATGTATCATTCTCTTTATCTATATAGACTTGTTTGGTTATTAGCTATTTTTATTAATTAACAAAAACAATGTAACATCAAATGCACAGGGTATGTTAAAACTGTAGCAGTAGGCACTGTAACTATTTTGGTGTTGTGAGCAAAGAGGATCGAGCCCAGATCTTCTCAAACTACATGTGTGTATGCCTGGGGTCAGTGGTAAAACCAAGAAACAATTTACCATGTTTCATGTTAAATGTGTATGCAATGTTGATACAAAACAAAAAAATTTGGGGGGAATTTTTTTCTCTATATTTTTTCTTGTAGACTGTGTGCAAAATATCAGACCTAAAGGGCCGATCACACTGGCCCGAATGCCATTCCGTTTGTTTTCCGAATAGGAATTTGGGTGTTCGGGGAGTGAACGGTTTATATTCGGAAAGCATTCGGTGTGTTCTAGGAACATACTGGCTGTTCGGCTCCATACGGATGCATACGGATTGGCATTCGGTAGCTCCAAAAATTTGTTGTGCATGTTCAAAATAATTTTCATCGATCATCCGAATGTGGCGTTCATGTGTATTCGGGAACATTCTAGGAGAATATGGCATGTACGGAAAACGTTCGGGAAACATGCGTCTAGTTCTTGGTGCATTCGGAATGAAATATTTGGGTTCCGTATGCTTTCCGAACACCCCGAATGGACCTAGAACATGGCGAATGCTTTCCGAACGTTTTCAGTATCCTTTCGGAAAGCGTGCGGAAAGCATGCGGTCCATTCTAGGTTGATTCGCCGTGTTCGGAAAGCATACAGGAAGTATTCGGTCTATTCTGAAAGCATTCGGAAAACACTGGGAAAACAAACGGAAAACATTTGGTAATACATTAGGGAAAACACATTTGGAGGGACATTCGGCCAGTTTAAAAAATCACACCACTTTTGTATACGGAAAACAAACGGAAGCTCATTCGGGCCAGTGTGATCACCCCATTAGACAGACGAGTGCTTAAAACCAGTAAGGCTGCACAATGCTTATAACTAAACAATATTTTGCATAAATTTAATAAAACCTTTTGAATCTGTCACTTCATTTTTCATTTTGGAGACTGTTGCCAAATATAAGACACTATAAAAAGGTGGGTGCTAAAACACATCTAAACACATTGTACCACATTTACTACTGAATAGGTGGTGTTGATAAAAAGGGTTAATTGTCACTCAAGGTTTGGTTAAGAGATTGCTGTCAAATATCGGACACTAGAAAGGTGACTGCTAAAAACCTAGGATTAGTGAATTAGTCACACTATGTTCAGTTTGACAATGCTACCAGATACTACACACAAGAAACATTTGCAGTAAGATGTTAAAATCCTGGACATCTCACCTTAAGTTGTTGGTTGGTTCTCTTAAGGAACTGAATTTCTTCTGTGTGTTTTTTCTCCTCCACCTGTCTCTGCTCCGCAGCGCGCTTTTCAATCTGTTCACATTTTGCTTTCAACTCATTAACATTCTTCTCCAAATCGCGCTTTTCTTGCTCCAGTTCGGAAATCTAAAAACACACCCGGGATATTTAGTCATGCGTGGGAAAGGAAAGTTTGTTTATTGTCTGACATGGAAGCAATAGGTGTACAATGTATTACAAAGTCACTGATCCTGGTTCCAGAGGAATACATACCGTTTTAGTTTACCACCAAATGAAATTGGATAGATGACTATTTTAACATATATGCAGCTGAAGCTACTACATGCAACTTTCAATCAACATATATACACGCAGGATACAAAATACTACAACCCCTCACCCTTAAAGCAAATCTGAAGAAAAAAATAGGGGGTTATATACAATTAAGCTGTTAGTTTTAACAGAGATAACAGAAAACATCTTTGCCCTAAGCACGATGCCACCGAGGCTGGTCAAAGCAGCTGTTAATGACAGCATTGAGCTAAATTGACCTTCCTACGCCCAGAAAAGACAAAAGTCCTTCAAATGCCAGTTGTGGAGCAGTAGTCATAATGGAATAATGGACTGTGAATTTAGGGTTATGTCTATTGACTGGAATTGAATAATGATGGAGAGCATGTAAATTACAAAGAACTACAAGTAATAAACATAGAAATGTACATGTGCAAACAAGATATCAGAAACAGGTTAATTAACAATTTCATAAATATTCATACTTTAAAATCATTTTGATAACCAAAATCAACACTGTATCATCACTGAATAATCAGGTACTTGACATGGAAGAAATATTAACAATTTTCCAGTTATATAAAATGGCAGTTGTTTTTGCTGATTATCAAGAAGTAACTAATTTAAGTAAAAATGTATTAGCCTAAATGCTATTGACTGTAGATCTATTGATTTCTATAAATATTTGCAGTTAACTGACTATGGTAATTTAAATATCAAGCCCTCCATTAAAAAATACATAAATATTTGTATTAACCTGTAAATGTTTAACTAAGATTCTATGTATATAGATAATTATATATAGAAATGTGTATCATGCATTTGAATGATAATTCAAAGTCAACGTGTTCATGCTCGAAACCCCGGTGGTATAGGAGCATGTAAAACTATAAGCATAAGCATATGAATGTGAGCAACAACAAAAAATATATATAAAAAAGGGGGTTCTCGAAAATGAAAGCAAACATTTCATTCTATTTTCTATCAGTATGTGTTTTGTTTTTCTTGTGTGAAAATGTGTGAAAAAATGCATGAAAATAATTTTACCAAAATGTTCAATATAAAAAAAAAAAAAATGACCAGCAAACTTGGTGGTGTTGGGAGGAAGAAGATAATTTAAAAATTAATTTAAAAGCTGCTTATACAGTTGGCCCTACATTAACATCTGAAGTAAAATGGACTTAAAGCTGTACTTACATTTTACAAAATGAAAACTCTTTGACTATTATAACTATAAATCTAAATTTAAAATTATACTTTTTAATAATGTGATTTGCGTTTGAACAAAATATGAATGACAGAATCACAAGAAAGTTTGAATATTTAAAATTACAATATATTTTTATCATAATTTGTAACATTATAAAACAGTTGTAATATTACAACTGTTGACACAAATGAGTCATACAGATTATTTTTAAATGTTATATATAAAATGGTTTAAAAAAATGCATGCATAAATTAATGAAAATTATATTTAATCTTGCACAGCACTTGCATTTGGCAGTGATCCAAAAATCTCAAGAAAAATTTGAATGTGTCAAAAAAGTGAAAACATAATTTAAAAAAACTATTAAAATATCTCTTTTTTTTTATCACCCTGACTGCAGATATGCCCCTCTTTATATACTGTAATTGAAGACAAAACAAAACAGTCATAATTAGCCTAAACAAGTGAAATAATTGTTTAACTTTTCAAATTCATCAAAATAATATATAATTATAAAAAGAAAACCCATCTGAAATGTATGACACAAATAATACCAATTAAAGGTGTAGATAATTGTAAATAAACAATGACAATGGCTTGCATGTCTGTGTTACTCAATTAAATGTTTTGTTTTTATAAAAATATTTTTATTTACTGCAGAATGTTATATAAAATGTTTTAGATTTAATTGTTTCATTTATTTAATAACCAGTAAATAATATTAACTCTAAATTTTGATGTACATTCCAACCCCCNNNNAAAATTGAAGAAAAAAACAACAACCCACCACTCAAGTTTTACTGGTCATGACATGTTTCCCCCTACATTATGTATATTAACATGCAAAGTGTTATAACTAACATTTTCTCATAAGTATGCATATATAAATATATTAGAATGATTAAATGAATAAAATAATATTTTAAGTGAACATCCTTTTCCTGTTCATTATCTTAAAGTACTTCTCCAGTCATTGTATCAGTTAAAAACTCCAAATGTAACAATTACTAAAATAAATACGTTTAAACTGTTTTTCAGTAACAAATATAAATTGATATTTAATTCAGCTAAAATATTTCATGATTATATATTGGAAAATTTGCTGGCACGTTAATATTAAAAAAAGAACAAAGAAAAAAAAGTTGTTTTATGAGCTATTACTCTGGTGAGAAAGTTTGGAACAAAACTGATCACCAAAAAAACTGTCAGTATGTTGACAATACCAGATAAGTGATAAATCACTCTTCTCGTAAGCTCCAGGTGAGTGATAAATCACTCTTCTCATAAGCTTCAGGTGAGTAATAAATCACTCTCCTCATAAGCTCCAGGTGAGTGATAAAATCACTCTTCTCATAAGCTCCAGGCGAGTGATAAATCACTCTTCTCATAAGCTCCTGGCGAGTAATAAAATCACTCTTCTCATAAGCTCGAGGGGAGTAATAAAATCACTCTTCTCATAAGCTTCAGGTAAGTGATAAAATCACTCTCCTCATAAGCTCCAGGCTCTCATAAGCTCCAGGTGAGCGATAAAATCCCTCTCCTCATAAGCTCCAGGTGAGTGATAAATCACTCTCCTCATAAGCTCCAGGCTAGTGATAAAATCACTCTTCTCATAAGCTCCAGACGAGTGATAAATCACTCTCCTCATAAGCTCCAGGTGAGTGATAAATCCCTCTCCTCATAAGCTCCAGACGAGTGATAAATCACTCTTCTCATAAGCTCCAGGTAAGTGATTTGTATTACTTGAATACAGCTTGCACATATTGACACAAAGAAGTATTGAATAGCACACATTAGACAATTACTATAGGAGAATATAACTATACTAGTGTCCAAACACTGGAGTGGGCCAGGTTTTAGCAGCTTTGTTTCAAATAACAAGTGGGAGGCACACTGAAACCATGTTTTTAGGTGGATGCTAAAAAAAATGCTTCTGAGATAAAATTAGGGTGTGCTTAAGCACGCAAGTGCGATCATGCACCTCAGATGTTAAGGACTGCATGAACATACTGTTATTGCTTTCTTTGGTCACTTCCAATCAATTTATAACCACATTAACAAACCATCAGCAATCTAAGTATTAGAGGGTGAGGAAAAGTCATCAAGTTCTGGTCAGAAGTTGGTACCCCTGACACAATGGATGATTCCTGACATTTCATGGATTGGTGGGATATTAGGATCAATCCATGAGTAAAAGGGGAATGGATGACACTCTAACAGGTCAGGTTATCGTTTAAACAAAGATATATTAGTTTCCAATTTTACCATTAAACATGAGTACTGATGAGGTCTATGATATGCCCATCAAAACTAGGTCACAGTAACCTAGTTACTGTACACAAGATATATATATACCGGTATAGGAAGATGTGCTCTGGACATTAAATGTTTATGGATGGACATATGCAATACCATACATGTAATACAACCTGTACTGGTACCAAAGAAAATAAATATACATATGTAAAGCTTCAAATAAAGGTTATACTACTTTAATTTATTAAGGTTTTTTTTTAGTCTGTTGAAAGGTAAATAGTATTTTAAAAAGACAAATGAGAGAGAGAGAATTAATTGATATAATAAACCATCAGAAATAGAAATCATTTAAAAAAACCAAACATACCTTCTTCTCCATGTTTGCTTTCCCCTGTTCAGCCTGCAGTGCTTTCCTCATTCCGAATGCCACACTGCTCTCGTAGAGAGTCTGGTACGCAGCGATCGTCATCCGAATCTCATCACGAACCCGCAGCAATAACAAGCCCCGCTCTGCACAGTTAATCGTCACTTGACGAATCAGTTCATCTGTACGATGAAAAAGAAAATAATTTTTAATACCAGATGCTAGTGAATTTTAATAAATGATATTAAAATGAGAAAACAAACACATTTTAAAAATGTAAATCCATTTGCAAAACTGGAAGGAATGAATCTTGAACTGTTTAATTTAATCATGCACTCATTACATTTTAATTAAGATTATACAGCTTCAAACATATGGTTAAGGACGACACAGTTATATTTAGAGAGGACCCCTGTTGGGCTTTAAAAACAGGAATTCTATATTGTGGCATAAGTCCTGGGTATGATATAAAATACTGATTAAAATATTTGCTAAATTACATTTTCATTTTTCATGCTTACATCTAATAAGAGTAGTAAAGGTTCAAACACGATGAGTGATTAGCGAGTTAGAGAGTGGAGAAATGAAGAAGAGAGATTGAGTGAGTGTGGGAGTGAGAGTGAGAGTGAGAGTGAGAGAGAGGGACTTAAACCTCCCTGAGCCACCGTAACTCACTCTTGCTGGGTGTCAGTACCGAGATATGAACCCAGTAACTACCAGCCTTTAAGTCCAATGGCTTAACCGTAATACCACTGAAGCTGGTGCTTTAAAGGAAACTGACAATGACATGAACTTACCAAAACACTGAGAGTAAAGTTCCCTCCTAACCGGGCAAATTCCTGTTTCTCTCGCTTGTCTCTGCTGAAGTCTTCGGTCAAGCTCTTCCTGAAGGTTCACCACATCGAGACGTGTGGCCGGAGTACTGGACACCTGCTGGACCCACAACTGACCATTTTCTGTCCATTCTCTGAAAGCAAAATTGTTAGGATATTTAAACAGTTGTCCCCAACCCTCAGTCCATAACAGAGAGATATATAACACTACATTAAGTACACGTCATGTCATGTCATAAGGCTTAACGTGTACATTCAGAGCAAGCTGTTGTAGCACATGCCTGTCGTGGGTGCAGGGGCTTGCGTAGCAAGCCCTTCCGTTCAAGACAGATAGGTTGGGGGGGTGTAAGGGGGGACGCCTGCACTGGCAGATGCAAGGGAGCACCAGCAGTCCAACCGGGGTTGGTAACAGGCGGGGTGAGTTTTTTGGAGCTACTGAATTTTGAATGGAGCATTAAGGCCCAAAAATAGAAGGCACAATTTGATTGAAGGATTTTTGGCGCAGTTTTCGAATGGTTGATCAAAAGTAAAAGAGGTATGCGAGCTAGTATAGGTTTTGACTTAGTATATCGAGAGTAGCTCGTTTAAGTACACATACAGTAAAGTATGGTTATAAAGAACTGCAAGGGACCAAGGACCATCGGTTTGTTATAGATGTAGTTTGTTGTAAACATTTACAGAAGTTAGCCATTTTCATTCAGGAAGTCGGACATGTGGGATTTTTTTTCTAATTTAAATACCATAAACACAAGAATTAGTGAGGTGGGTTTTTTAATGTTTCATTTATGATTAGGCCTACCAATGGAAGAAAATATACAAATAAATAAGAAAATATACAAATAAATACAGTATGTTGAATCAAATTAGTGTTCAGTCACTCACATTTTAAAACAAAATTGCTTATTTTTGTTTGCTTAGTGAGTGTTAGTCTCATAGCCTCCATTGCTGTAGCGATGTCGGCAATTGAATGAAACAGGCAAAGCTACATCAACTTTATTTTGGAAAATAGTCTTATCGTATCCGTCATGATTGCACATCTACCGAATACAGTTCAACCTATCTTAACATTTGTGTTACCTACCTTCAAAACAAAATATCTGGTTATTTAACACTAATTACAAAGACTGTATAGTGAGTTTCATGTGTCAGTCGTATTGTTGGGTACCGGCACACAATAACAGTGAAGTGAGAACAGACAGTTAATTGCTCACTGTATTAATCCTTTAATTGATACCAATCTGCTATGTAATGACAAGTGGACAATATCTGGCTGATCTTATTAGTATAATCGTTTTTGATGCTTGCTGGTAATGCTACTGATTGATATGATACAAATAAGATACAAAACAATTATGATCGGTTCGCTGTATATGCATTAATTTACACTGAAATACACAATTTTGACCACAAAATTGGTTGGTTTTAACAGTTAATTCGCTATACACAGTTCGTTCTATACATTAAAATTTATTACTAATATATAGGGGAGAAAATCGGGACTTTACAATCAGTTCGTTCTAACTGGTAGTGGGATACAAAATGGAAGAAGGAAAAAAAGCGAAGAAAAGAAAAACGCTTTACCTTGGTGGTAATATTGAGTTGAGGATTTCATCTGTTTGTTGAGCAGCCTTGGCGTCAACTGGAGCTAGTTTCTGTTTGGCTGGTGGATTTGGAACAGGACCTGTGCCAGTAGGTGGCGTGGGACTCACTTTCAATGCACGAGCCTGCAAAAACATTACATAACATTTGCTTAATTTATTCTTTGAAACTTTACATGTGATTATTGTGTTAATTAATGTGTCTAGTTAAAGACATGTTTGGGTGTATGTGCGTGTGGAGAGAGAGAGAGAGAGAGAGAGAGAGAGAGAGAGAGAGAGAGAGAGAGAGAGAGAGAGAGACATGGAGAAAAGCATCAATATACTATGGATATACATTGCTATTTTATGTATATTCTAACCAAAATGTTTATGAACTGAACATAAAAATAGAACATTATTGAATTTTACAAAGGTTTTCCATTAAATTTTATCATTTTGTGTCAAGCCAAACTGAATTTATTGACAAAATCACTTCAAATATTTTGCTGATGTGTGGAACAGACCTGTATTTGATTAGTAGGCCTATTACTTCCATAATATCAGTTTGCATCTATCTTTATATAATAACAATAAAGTGCTATTGCATTGTTTCAATATTACAAATGCATAAATGTTTGAAACAAAACTATCGTGCAATTTAAAAAGAACAAATACATTCATGAAATATGGATATGAAGTGATATTATGTTAAGATACATTATTATACATATTTTATATGAAGGAAAATGGTGCAAAACATTTATGTTACTATGTAGACTTAAATATATTATATCATGATGGCACAAGGCAATGCAAAACCTTGTGATAGATTTTAATTATTTAAAATTTGTTCCATGAGGACCAGGTAGACAATTTAGTCGACTTGCTAAAATGTATGAACCAAAAGCTAAGAAAAAGGACTTCATCAATATTTAAGAAATATATGCATAAGTAGTTGATACACGAAATTAGGTCCACTATGAAATAACATACAATACAGCTACAAATTCAATGACATCTAACTTACCCTTGGTGTCTTTTTGTCTGTATTCCTACTGACCAAAACTGGGTTATCATATTTAACAAGTGATGCGTTTGGTGGAATCATGTTTGATATCTGGACTGAGCAGCTTCCACTACAAAAATAAGAAAGATAAACACAAACGCCAACAGATTCTGCTTACCCGCTACTATGGCAACACAACACTGCGCATGCACAAATGAAAACAATCGACCACGGAAATAAACGATGGTATTCGGAACATCTCGGTAAAGGAAGTCTTAAAGAGCCTTTGGTTTTCAAGACTATTCCAACATGGCGCGACGCATAAATTGGGAAGGTTGGTGGTGTGGTTTTGTGTAGTAATTACGTGAGCTTATTACAAAATAATGGAAGAAGGTCTGATCTACTAAATAATGCACATTGTATGACATATCTTACATCAAAGACTATTAGTTTTGTACTTTTGTTTGTTTTTTAGGGTGAAATACTCACGTGCAATGTCATGAATGTGTTAAATTGGTTTGGCACTTTGGGCCTTGGCTTTTTAATTATAATTTTTTTAAGAAAATGCTTTTTAATTATTTTATTGGTTTAAGAAAGCTCATTTTAAACGTCCCAGCATTCAGTTTATTCAGGCTTAGGTTTACTTTAGGGTTATTAGCATCATCAACAATGATCAAGCATGCTTATGAAGTTATGGCCATATCATCATATCATGACATGGGAATGTTTGGAAGGGTATGCGGTGAACGGTATTAGGACGTTTCGGCCGCGGGGCAGGTTCGGCCCTAGACGTTTCGGATCCATACCACATCGGCCCCAAGTCACTTCGGCATTATATATAATTTATTATTCATTGATTCTTAATATGGGGGGTATGTTTGCTATAATTTGCATAGACTTAACTGTAGTAATTTGTGAAGGGTGCCTTTAGTCTAGATGAACAATTTCGATCACAACGAGCATGGATTTTGGCCCCAGGTCACTTCGACATCACATTATATATGGCAAAACGCGATAAACGCCATCTTTAAAATCAGTGCGCAAACACCATTAAGACACTGTTCCCAGTAGACACAAATTCAAATATTGTTTTTTATTTGTTTGGCGTTTATCATCATTTTCAATAAAATGTTTTTGGAGTGGCGTTTATCGCATTTTGCATATACTATAGTATGTATATATAGTGTCGAAGTGACCTGTGTTAAATCCCTTAGGTGGCATTTTTAAACAGGTTTTTCAGTAACAAATTAAAATAGCACAGTTGTCACAAATACACTTTATTTTACAAAATACTTTTAATAGCATACACCAAGCAATTTTTTTAACATACTTTTGTAATGTAAACTGAATCAAATGGACCTAATTAGAAGAAAAACATACAAAATGTAATAATATTTCATCATAAAACTTGTTTAGCATAGATATAAACATGATACGTTAGTGGATATTTCAGAGGCCAATTTCGCAAATTTGCAAAAAAGTGTCCCTTCGTCACCAACACAAGATATAAGACTTTAACAAAAAAACTAAAATGAGCACTATTTTCTTTGTTATTTTAACTAGTAATCCTCCAAATTTTAATGTGTTCGGTTAAACTGTGTATTTTTAATTATTTTGCAGGGCACAGAAACACAGAAATGTTGGAAAATATTATAATGCTGTCACATACTGACAATCACTTTACAACTTATATGTCCTATACAATATCATTATGTAGTCTTTGCATTTATTAAAATAAAATACATCAAGTCTGTAGGAACTAGGGTGGGGTAGTGT
>JAECMU010026250.1:0-23013 GCA_016106625.1 Dracogyra subfuscus | reverse complement strand
AGTGTATTTATGTTTGTTCTGTTGTTGTGTATTTAGACGTTTCTGGGTGTTGAAGGACCTGGATGGAGAAGGGGACAAAGTTTCTGATGAATCTGGACCTGAAGAACTAGACAGCAAGACACCATCATCGGTAGGTTTCTTCATGTATTCTTTTATTGTTTTAAACAGGGGCGGGACGTAGCCAGGGCGCACTTGATCTGGGGTCAGTTTGGCCTTGTTCTCGTCATTGGGACCATTGGGTTATTTATCATTCCAGCCAGTGCACCACGACTGGTATATCAAAGGCTGTGGTATGTGCTATCCTGTCTGTGGGATAGTGCATATAAAAGATCCATTGCTGCTAACTGTAAAATGTATCTAAGTCAAAATTATCAAACGTTTGACATCCAATAGCCAGTGATTAATCAATCAGTGGGCTCTAGTAGTGTCCTTAATCAAAACAAACTAACTTGTTTTAAACATTTTATGTACTGAACTACAGTTTTTATAGTTTAACATATCTGACCATGTTAAATTCAACTTCAGTTTGTGGTAAAGTTTCAAGAAAGAACAGTGTAATAAAACTGAACTTTCCTGTTATGAATGAGACTGAAAATTGTTTCAAATTTGTTTTTGATTTTTTAATTCAATTAAATGTCATTTGAGAAGATAAATACAGAGTTAATGCTCTTGGAGAACTGTTGTTGACATCTAAAACAAATTGTTTTCAAATCTGATGTTGCCATTTTTTTTATGAACATGTAATAATAATCTACAAACTAGTACTTGTTTTTAGCATGTTAGCATGTTAATTATTGCTACTGTTTGTTTCAAATTTAATATTATGTTCTAAAACAGGATTTATTACTGAGAAAAAGAATTAACATTTTTGTGAAATTGGTGTATTTTTGTTTGACTAGGGCAAGCAGTGGAACTGGTGGAACTGTAAACCCAAACTGAAGGGCTGCTTTACCAGCCCTGGAGTCATGGAGATCTTCTGGGAACTGCCACCAGATGGCGCTCAGTCCCTTGTCAAAGGCTACCAGGTATAAAAAAACAAAACAATAAACAGTTGATTTAAGCAGTGTTTTTATTGTGTGATTAGTCACAATGACTTGTTGCATGTGATTTGTCAGCCCTACAAAAATGTTAATGTATAAGACTAAAGTCTTTCTGATTTAGGGTTCTCACTGTACGATTCGATTACGTGCGACTAATCGAATAATGAGAATGCGCCTTTAACCAGTATTGTGGTATTTAGGGCACTTACACAATTATTTATGTTTTCATGAGCATACAGCCTATAAACTGGGTTTGATAATAGTTAATATCAATGCATGCTGTCCAGATGGGGAAAAAACAAGTTTATAAAGTAGCCTCTGTTAAATAGTTTTTTTGGTCTGCTTTTGACCTCATTTGTTTTTATCTTTAACATATCTGTGAGATTAAAACTCTATTCTCTATGATTTTTAATATTGTTTATATGAGTACCTTTTCTTTACATTATTATTACTCATCATGAGCATAGGAAAGTGCTAAAAAGTTGGAGTGGGGGCACACTTTTATATTTACACACTTTTACACTGTTATAAAGCAAATATAAAGCAAAATATCAGAAAAATGGGGGACACATGTCCCCTTCCCCCCCCCCATTTCCTATGCCAGTGCTCATATATTTTGAAGGTATAAGACATAACTATACTAAGAAAATAAAGTTTTGCAATTTCATATATGTGCATAAATAAAAGAAAACAGATGACTTTCAAAGTGAAATTAGACACTCCATTTAAATTTTTGTTTTTTTAAATTGATACACCATTTGTCAGCATAAGTAACAGGAAATTTTCAATACAAAATAAAATGCTTAACAGTAACATCATTGAATGTAACAGTAACATGTATTTTAGGTTTTTTAAATTGATACACCATTTGTCAGTATAAGTAACAGGAAATTTTCAATACAAAATAAAATGCTTAACAGTAACATCACTGAATGTAACAGTAACATGTATTTTAAAATACAATGCAGTGCTACAAAATTGCTAAACTGTTCCTTATTATATCTTCCTCAGTATTATTGAGTATTTAATTAATTTCTGTTCCAGGTTTTCCTCAATGGTGTCTCATACTGTGAAATGTTTCCTCGCACCAACCACAGTTTAAACATCAGTGGTCTGGCTGGAGGTCGTACATACGAGGTCTTTGTCAAGGTCTTTCCCAACGACCCATCACAGTCCGACCTAACTTCCAACAAGCTTATGATGAAGTGCCCCATCCTGAACCCTGACGGAGGGCCAGTTATCTCCCTTGAAGTGTCTGAGAAGCCGGATTCACTGTCGATAGTGTGGATGTCAATTGACACAGAAGAAAGACCTGTCGACGGTTATATTGTGTACCTCAATGACCAACAGTGCGGTCCCAAGGTAAGCAACTCTGTTAACTGTTTAAATGATGGATTATTAGGTGGGGAACATAGCAATCAGTGGTTTTAACTTTTATCATTTTCATGAAATGTTTATGGTTTCAAAGTAAGTAACTTTATTTGTTAACTGTTTACTAAGCAAATGATTTATAGTTTTAGGTGGGGTACAATCAATGGCTTTAACTGATTATTTTAGATAAATGTTTAGATAATGCATCAATTAATAACTTTGATATTTTCAAAACATATTTAAGAAGCACATCATTGCTTGTTCAAAAGATAAATGTTTGTAATTTTCATACCAGTGAATTTTATGAATAACAATATGGGGCTGTTCAACTATTATTAACTCCAAGAGTTAGAATGGATTGGTCATAGCATTACAAATAAATAAATGGAGGGAGATGGGTTAAAAAACCCCACTGAATATTGTGCCGTGCATTTGCTGAATGGTCTTTTATCCTGTTTTGCATTGTTTATAGCTGGTGCCTGATCCTGACTCGAACCGTTGTAAGGTTGTTATTGGAAGCTGTGATCTGCACAGGATGTACAAAATACACATCATGGCTATCTTCAGACGTACGTATATATATATAACATGTTGGGATCAACTAATCAGTAGTTATCATGAGAGGAAAATGTTCAATGTCTGACACAGTTTAAGAAATCATGGTCACAGGAACCACCAAAAGAAATAATTTCACAAGGGTTTTTTAAAAACTAAAGTGTGAGAAAGTATCAGGGAGTAAAGGGCAATAGATGGATACAAGGTCTCAGTAAGCAGTGTTGATATGAAGAACTTAATCTTAATACTAGGCAAGAAGATGGAGAATGGCGGCTTTCACTCAGGGATTGACTTGTTAGAGGGTGCAAGGCAAAAGATAATATAAGGGTTTGTTGGAAATGCTGTTATGACGTGCTTTTAATACTTATTTAGTGAGTAGGTATTGTTGGGAATCAGTTAAAACGTCACCTTTGCTCATTGATTATAATCGGTATAAGGGGCAGGACATAGCTTAGTGGTACAGTGCTCATCTGATATGCAATCAATCTAGGATCGATTCCCATCGGTGGGCCCATTGGGCTGTTTTTCGTTCTAGCCAGTGCTCCACAACTGGTTTAACAAAGGTTGTGGTATGTACTGTCCTGTCTATGGGATGGTGCATATGAAAGAACCCTTGCTGCTAATCAAAAAGAGTATCCCATGAAGTGGTGACAGCGGGTTTCCTCTCTCTATATCTGTGTGGTCTTTAGCCATATGTTCGATGCCATATAACCATAAATAAAATGTGTTGAGAGTGTTGTTAAATAAATAAAATTTTTTAGTAAACCCATAATCAGTTTACACCAATCGATCAGCTTACCAAATACATACTCAGTTAGAATATTTGAATATGAGGATAAATTGAATTATAAGGTCCATACACCTTAATAGTTCTGATTTTCCCATACAATCAGTTATTAATTTTCATAATCAGTCATCACATTGGTACAGCCAGATGATCATCTCCAATGTATTTACATCATCTAAGCTGGAGGAACAATCACAGTTCTGATTTTCCCATACAATCAGTTATTAATTTTCATAATCAGTCATCACATTGGTACAGCCAGATGATCAACTCCAATGTATTTACATCATCTAAGCTGGAAGAACAATCACAGTTCACATTTTCCCATACAGTCAATTATTAATTTTCATAATCGATCATCACATCAATAGAGCCAAATGATCATTGTTCAGTTATAATAGACCAAGTCACTAGTAGAAGGGAGCATTGGGTTGTAAGTTAGTTATCAATGAAATTGTCTGTTTAGGAAAGTTACGTATGATACATGTAAATACTCTTTGTAAATCTGGCCAATAAAATGTGGTTCATTTGCACACAGAGTCTGACCACACGAGAATGTCGAATGTGCTGGAGGTTGAGCTTCCCTTGGACACACAGAACATAACACTGCCTCCTAAAGACCAACGCTGTGACGACGATGAGATGTACTCGGAGTACGTCGAGGTCCACGAGGGATCGGGATATCTCCCCAGCATGGATGGTGAGCACTTTACACTTGTCACGCATAGATACTCACTGTCAGTCACAGTAAATAAAGAATTTGTTGTTATTATTACTATTATTATTTCAGCTTAGGCAGTTCCTTTTTAATTCCTCTGTTTGGCAACATAAGTTCTTAAAACATTATTGTGGAGGTGTGGTAATACACCATCTTAAAGGCATACTGTCACGGATTTAAACACCTTATTTCTGTAAAAATGAATAATAAGTAAAAATTACACTAATTATTGGAAACCAAATCTAGCTATCTCATTACCTCAACTGAACCATGATTGAGTGAAATCCATGTCAACCCTTTCGGTAATTTTAGTTTTTTAATTATGGATCATTGCCATAATTTAATTATTTTTACTAAATGTCATTAATAAATGGAGTATAGTGGTTATGAAGATGGTTGAATAAAGTACATTTAGGGACAAATCAAATTATTTTTGTTCATGTAATACTTTGTTAGACCATTAAATAGGTCAGTGGTCTGTGACCATATGCCTTTAATGTATGTTTCAAACACCCAAAATATGGCCTCGTGCTTAGAAAACTGGTTGAGACTCGATCTTAAATGATGTTACATGCGTTCAATTTGTATGGCATTTCCATGACGATAAAGTATCAGATTCTGTAAAGTAAATATGTAATGGATGTATTCCATGGATTTAAAATATGCTTAATTTGCTTGTTGTGATTTGTGTGACATGTTTTGCTAAATGATGATCAGTAAAGCAGAATTTCTTTATAATATCAGACTATGCTAGTGGTAACTAAATTACAGATTCTTGTAATATTTTGTTTACATTAATTATGTTAATTTTAGAGATAAAATGTCCTTTAACTAGTCATAAAATGTTTAATTGAGGTAATAATTGGTCAAGCAAACCAAGGAATTATATTGGAACTGCCTGAATGTGCTTTTGCGTATTATAATTTTTGTGTTGTGTGTTTGTGTTAAAATATTAATTACGTTCTTTCAGTGTTTATTTTGTTTATTCTATACATAGAATATGCATTTCAGCCATCGATTTATTGACTTTTTATTAATCATTCTATTTATACTTTGTGTTAGTGTTCTAAATGTTCTAAAATGACCCTTTTTCAAATAGGCACACATACGTTTCTAGTGTTCTTTACTTAATATGAGGAGCATAGAAGAATATTGTTTGCGGTTATACCAGTCCTATAGTAAACACTTCGTACCAGTGATAAATTATGTCAGTATTGTTATTCTGCATATTATTACATTTGTCACTAACATTGCACCTGGAAAATACAGCCAGGGTTCTAAGCCATGTGTTTTGACTCATGCTTCTAGAAAATTAAATTATGTAATATACAATAGTTTATCTGTGTCACATAATGTTAATGCATTCATAGTTCCACGGCATGTGTTTTATGTTAAGCACTGTTTTGTGGTTTAAACATCTCTTGAAACTTAAATTATGTTTGACTTTTGCATGATGTTAAATTCATGACTAGCATAGCACCTGAAAAACACAACCATGGTTTTAAGTCACTTGTTGTTTATGATTTAATTAGCCCCAGAATATCAAGTGTTTCAAGGTTATGGAGATGGTGACACTACACAGCGCACACCAGCTGTGTTACTGGATGCGTCTACGGGAGGTATGAACCGTACTTCATGCCGTGATATACTAATACATATTGCACGGCTGAACTACTAACTGGTGTGCAAATATAATAAACAGTTTAATTACATAATTGCACCATTTGTGTTTTGTGCATGAAAACTAATCTTTTATTTGTTTTGTTAGCAGATCCTATAACTGCCTTGATAGGTTTTCAAAACTACAAATGGTTATGAAGACCCTTGTGTGGGTGTGTGTGGGTGTGTATATTTATAATGGATTGCTATAATATCCTGTGTATGTTTATCTGTGCAATACACTGATAAACTCACAGCAGATAAACTATCACAGTCATTTAGAATATGTATGTTTGGTCTCCAAGTGGTCATACCAGATGGCACTATTTAGATTTTGTCTGCATTCTTCTGTTTCACATATGGTTTTCCAGACTTTTTTCATAATGCTTCAGGATTATTAAATTTACAGTTATGTTTCACTTTTATGGGGATTTGCCAAATCTTGGCAGAGTTATAGCCCTTGAAGCTTTTAGGAGATAGAAACATTTTGTTGAGTCCGTTAGGGGACATGTATTGATTTTAGGTGTAATCTCAGAATGCTTGTTTTTAAAAGACTGATCTTGAATGTTGTATCACAACTGTTTAATTATTTAAAAATCAGCTTATGTTATACAAGACATTTAACTCTGCAGAATTCTTGTCAAGAAAGTGGATTTTCTCCATTTGAGTGCTGGGTGGATTTTATGTTAATTCACAAGCAAAGGTAATTATCAAGAAGAGGAATTCTATGTTTTGAGTCTATGTGGATGTTACAGGAATTCTATGTTTTGAGTCTATGTGGATGTTAATCCTCGATCCTGGTTAATTATGAAGAATATGGATTTTCTCAGTTTGAATCTTGTGTCGTGGCATGCATTTTAATCTATAATCATATTTAATTATTAAAAACTTTTATTTTTCTGTGTGAGAGTGAGTTGTTTGGATGTTAATTAACATACAATCATAGCTAATTATCAAGTGCATGAATTTTTCTGTTTGTTTCTATGTTTTTTGTTGATGATGTTAACCTACAGTGCTAGTAAATAATCAAGCATGAGAATTGCCTCTATTTAGATTGTGACATGGAATGGATGTTAACCCATATAATCCTAGTTAACTTTTGAAGTTTTTCATATTGACTGAAGTCATCTGTTGACCATCTAAGCTTCTTGCATATTCCCATTTGGCATCAAGATTACCTTTTTCCATCAGGTCATGAAAAAAGTCAGATGTCTGGCTATAATTCGAGTAATGAGCAAGATGTCATTGTTAAATAATACATGACCAATCACATGCCTCAGATTGCCCACCTCTCATCTTGGTCATCAAACTTTGATGAGCACAGCATCATCTTAAGACTTTTCTCACTTTGTTTTCACCGCTCCACCATTGTGTTGTAGTGTTGTCACAGCAACTGGTATCTTGTTGGGTCCATTGCATTTATGCAGAAAGACATTTGTTCTGTTTACTTTGCATCTTAAGATATAGCTTGTTTGCACACATGGAGTTATCCGGTGGTGAACATAGCCTTGTTAGTTGGGTTTACTGTTAGATATTGTTTGTTGATGTGTGTGTCTGGAATTACAAGTTGTTGTATACCAATGAGAGAGGCAGCCACAGCTTCATTACATTTGTATAAGGCAAGTCATAAAATACCATGATTATACACTGGTGTGTGTGTGTATATATATATATGCCGGTATATAGATAGATAGATAGATAGATAGATAGATAGATATATACTGTATATATTATTATATGGTGTAATTTGAGTTCTATAGTAGGCATCAGGTAAAACAGTTTTATTGTAATTGAGTCACTTTTAAATAAAGGAATAAATAAACAAAGGAAATAAGAAAAAAAGAAAGAAAGAAAAAAATATGAACGTGCAGAAGTAAATAAATAAATACATAAATAAATAATATTCCATATAAATTATGTTCTGGCAAATATTGTATTTTAAGTTGATTAAAGATACAGCAATCATATTCATATTTGCTATAGTTATTTTTATAATTTGGAATACAGTAAATGCTGAATTATACATGCAAAAGTTACACAATTCAATGTTAGCAAATTTATAACAGTAATATTATGCTGTATAAATGTCTACAAAGACTATAATATACTGGGGGAGGGGGGAGTCTATAGGGACTACATTTTGTTATGAACGTTACATCCACATACAGCATTATAACTTGTTTGAAATAAAAAAAGGTTCCCAAATAACCTGTCAGAATATTAAATCCCATGAGGAAATTGACAAATGAATAAAAACTATTCTAGAACAGTTTTAGAACTACTGAAGAAGAAACCAAAGGACATGTTTATTAAATCAAACAATCAATGGCTATAAAATCACTCTGTGCAGTTGTTGAATAAAATGTTATTTCTTATGTTTATACCTATATGAGAATTCATCTTTGGAATTGTGATGTTCAGCAACCACCAGCGTGTAAATAACAGTAATGTTATTTCACTTTTGTCTATCTTTTTTACTTTAATTTTGGTTATGTATTTTGTTGTGATTCATTATTATTTTTCAACTCCTATAACATGGATCTGTAACGACTTCCTGCGAAGATGATAACATCCATATAACTCTGTATATTAAGGTTTTTAAAAATGTCTTTTTAACAATTTTCTTTTCTTTTCTTTTATTTACACACGTCTAATGTGTTTCTAGCTCAAATACTCACTCTTGTGTTTTGTAAACATAGTTTGACCACCTAAATTGTCCCTCAAAATCTTAACTTAAACCCAAACTATGATGCTCATATTTGGAAGTGGTGATACTCAGCAAACTAGATTATTGTGTAACAAATTTACTTGCCACAATCTACTGGCAGTCACTATTTTCTGTTTTTGTGAATGGATCATAGTAGAACCCACTATATTTACAAATATTGTGTGCATATTTTTTTCTGAATTAATTTTAGTTCTTATAATTATGGTATCATTTTATTTTGTTGCTGTTCCTGTTTTAGGAAAACGGCTGGGAGTCTTAATTTATATGTGTGATGATTTAGTTGAGGTAAAATATCCAATGTGGAAATGTTATTCCAGAAAAAGAAAAGGGTGATGTTTCAAATGAAGAATGTGAAAAAGAAGGGAATCAAAACAAAGAAGAAACTGATCCAAACTGGAGGAAAATGTCTGATTCAGAAAAACAAGCTAGTCAAGCACTTGATCTTGATTCTGAGCAAAAACCAAAGGAAGACAGTAAAACAAAATCAAAACCTAAAGTAGAGGGTGAAGGCCAGTCTAAGAGTTCTGCTGATTCAGAGACTTCAGTGGACTCTGATTCGTCTGCTGATTCTGAAACGTCTGCTGGTTCTAAGAGGACTGGAGATTCTAAGAGGTCTGGAGGTTCAAAACAAAAGGAGAAGAAGTCTAGTAAAACTCCCTCTAAACCAGATGTTGAAGGTGAACATGATTCATCGGCCTCAGGATCATCAACTTCAGATGACTCTGAGAGTGGTACAGAAAGTTCATATGAGAGTACCACTGATTCAGACAGTGCTACTGCACCTGGTACTGGGGTGGTCGTTCTCCCCAAGAAGAAGACTTCCAGAGCTAAGACTGATGGCAAAGACCGAGGAGGAAGAGGAGGTAAAACTGATGCCAAGATACAAACATCTGCAGATGGTGAAACTCACCCAAAGAGGAAAACGTCCCATGTTACGGCTGATGAGAAGTATGGAAAAGGTAAAAGAGATGCAAAGACGCAAACTTCTTCTGAAAATGAACAGAGTAAGTCTGATATAGAAGATGATGTAGGTGATAGTGAAACAGAGCCAAACAAGAAAACTTCCAGGTCTAAGAATGGAAGAGGTAGAAGAGATAGAGGACATGGAGAAAGAGACAGTAAGCATCATGGAGCTGGTGTTCACTCAACAAATGGCTTGTTGATTGGTATTATTGTATTAGTGCTAGTGTACCAGGGGTCATCTCAGTGTAGGAAATAACAGCAAATGAAACATGCTTTAATATAGACTTCATGAAGCTTTTTGTGACTTCTGTAAAAAATGTTTTATATATAATTAAGGTACAAATAGATGGTAGTAGATTTTAATAGTTTTTATTATAACGTAGAATTTTTCATAATAAAATTAGTTGCAGTGATATTATTTACTAAATGTGCATTTGTAATATTGTTTTTAGTTTTTCATTCATTACATTTTGACAAAATTAGAAAGAAAAAGTATTGGAATGTTAAGTACCGGTATATGTATTCAGAAAGAAATAAAACAAGTAAAATAGCAACTGAAGTAATTGAGTAGATTGATCTTTGCATGAATTTACTGGCAGCTGTTTATGAATTTCATTAAAGAAAAGAAACCGCAATGTGCTGAATGCCATCTTGGCTGAGAAATACTATTATTTTAATAACAAAAACAAATGAAACTCAGGGGTACGTTAAATCAAATTGTAACATGCAACCAAGTCCAACTTCAGTCAGTTCTGCATGTACATTTCTGTGTTATCACCTTTAAATCTTTAAATACTATTATCTAAAATAATGTTTATGTGTTAGAGATGACCCTTGTTAGATGTAACTATGTAAAAACATGACTCCTGCATTGCTTGGATTCCTTTCGCTTCTGTCATTAAACATAGACCTGCTAGACCTATAGATTTTCTTTTCTCAAACTATGGAAATGCTAGTAGATACTACTTGAGTGCTATGGAATTTAAGCATACAAGTTTAATATGACATTTTGAAAAGAAGACTTTATAAATCATTTTTAATGTAAAATCAAGCTCTAAACAGTCCTAAAGGCAACCTGTCCACCCATTATAATGCAGGCTCACTAATCTATATCACAGATATGATATACTTATATATATATATATATATATATATACATATACATATTTTTGTTATTATTATTATTATTGTTATTGTTATTTTATCATTTTTGGTACATTACAGATATTTGTTTAGCTGTTTTTCATAAAATGTCCGAGTAAAAATAAGTTTCTCATTTCTTCATGCTTTAAAATTTTTAGCACATCAAAGACTGTGTGTTCTGTATAGTGTTTTGTTTTTCATGTTCTTTTCATTTCATGATATATCTCAGTTTCTTCAAAACTCTTCAGTTCAAAGTGGTAAAATCAATGGATTGGTCAGTTATCAAAGATGTTTGAGTATTTGAAAAATAACTAGTGATGTTGCACTGAACTAATGTGTAATAAATTCATAAAATAAGGAATTGGTGATAATCTACACTGAAGGAAACATTCTGTAAATTTCACTATTTCTTGTGACATAGATTGGTGGGCTTAATCATTATGAACTGCTTATGAATAATCATGCATATACCCACAATTCTTCCCTGTCTGTCTATATTGCAGCCCATGATTATGTTGATATGTGTATATATCTATATATTTTATATTTAATATATATTGCAGCTCTTGATACCCATGTATCTATATATGTATTCTATATGTAATGCTAGCCAAAAGTGTGTAATTCTGTTTTTATTGCATTTGAATGAATGAATGATTGAATGAATGAATGATTGAATGAATGTTTAATAACATTCCAGCATCATCACCTGGGTATCAAAACAAAGATATGGAAAAACAAAACCACAGTAATAAAAATAAAAATGAACTGAATAAAACTGCATAAAATTTTGTTGTTTCTTGAATGTTTTAATTGAAATGATGTTTTTTTTTTTAATAATAATTTTTTTTTAGCAGTGATGCAATTAAGACTTCCTCTATGAAATTAGTACCAAGAAAATCTTGTGTTATTGCTTACTTTATTTGTATTTGTTGTGATATTTTAATATTTAATACCCTGCTATATAATAACACAGAATCAACCAATACCATTATTTTTAATTCAGTACCGGGTAATTGAAATGTTCTTATACGAAAAAAATCCTATTTTTCATTTTAGTTTAAAATTCCATGCTTATCTTTAAAAGAAATATGTATTAAGTAATCAACTAAGGGAGCATCCAAAAATGTCCTTTTCAAAGAGGTGACTGCTTAATACAGGTTGTTATGTCCTATATTAGATAATTTGAGAGAATAGAAGCTTGTTAGTAAATCAGGTGCTTACTTAATACAGATTAATTATAGCATATTTGATTATATGTTCTTAGTTTTCAGCTGAGTGTAATTGCAAGTTAGACTAGTGTGTTTGTCTAACAGAATAACATAATATTATTGTACAGCTTAAATCAGTGAAGTCAGTCATTCAATTTACAAATGAATGTTAATTATGAGATGCCAATCTCTGTATTTATCTGTTATTAAGCATAGTTATTACATTATTTTGCAGTAAAAATATTAAGTCAATAATTTAATGTGGCTATATCTCTTAATATCCAGAAATGTATAACCCAGAACCAGTTTCTGACATGGTTAGTGGCTAGGATACACTATTGAAATACATTGCTTGCTTATATACCATAATGGCTGAAAGCATGTTTGCTTATCTTTATATATGTATGTTTTATAGTGTGTTTATGATTTCAAGCAATATTTTTAAATTGTTAATATATAATCAAAGCTAGGAAAAAAAGTAATAATTTTTAGTAACGTCTAGCTGAAAAGTTTTGTTTATAGAAATTATTTTATAGATGAAAATGTATATTTTATTATTTAAAACTTTTATGCACTTTTTATGTCTTTCTGTTTTACCATGATGCAGTTGTATGGAGGTTTTTTCCAGATTCATTTAACTACGTTTACATTACTTCTAGTACAGTGTATAACACTATATTGTCTCTGCAAATAATGTTAATGTATGGTACATATTTATTTTGTGTATAAAATGTTAACATGAAACGATGTATTCTTGAAAATATTTTAAAGTATTTTCTATATGTTTTGAAATATTAAAATGATCTAGAAAATGAAATATTAATTATGTACCTTAATAGTTTTCACAATTTGGACAATTTAAACATCTATTGACATAATATTATGCAGTTTAAAATAATTTGATTTTGTCTTTAATTTTTCAGAAGAAATTCCACAAAAGTCACGTAACAAGATTGTAGAGGTTGAGACAAGAGGTAAGCTGCAGAACTGTTAATAAATATAATTATAATCTCTACCATTAACAGTACATTTGTTTTTTTAGTTTTTTTAATTGCATTAAAATTACTATTATTATAATGTTGAACAATCTTCTCTGTAAAACAAACTACATATATTTGTGTAGATTTTAACTCTACACCATTTAAATTAATTTACTGTTTCAGAATACAGAGTTATAATATATTGATTAACTTTTCACCATTTAAATAAATTTAATCTTTAAAATACATGTTATTCATCTGGATTGACTACCCACCAACTATGTATATTCAAGTTTTAAAAATCCGTCTTATTTGTGTGGATTGTAATCTTGTATATGAATAAATATGAATTACATGTACTTTTGCCTTTCTTGGCTTGCACCATTGCATGCATTGTAAAAAAACAATTGAAACTTTGTATGTACCAGTTTTCACTGCACTTACAGGTTAATATACTGTATAAAACAATCTTTCTGTGAAGAAGAAAATAAAATCTTCTTGGCAAAAATAATACTGCATATTATGAATCACAAAAAGTAAATGTGTTTTAATATAAGGAATAGAAGTCTTATTGTCACTATGCAAGCATGGAACACGAGACACAAAGGAGCTGCAATATGGAATAGAGTCCTATTTTAATGATTTCACCATGTACAGAGCACAGGTCCCAAGATGAAGGTATATAAACACAGATCACAGGATTAACACATGCAAACATAGGCCACAGGATGAACATTTTGCAGTATAGAATAAAAGTCATGTTTGCAATATTTTCACAAGCATGGACCACACGATGAATGTGTTGCAGAAATGAATGCCATCTATGTAAAATGTCACAGCACTGAAACGTATTGGAAGAAGAAGTCTTATTTAATCTCTTATTGCACCAGCACCAATCACAGGATAAGAATTAGAAATCACTGCAGATTTCACTTATGAAGATATGTTGCAATGAGGAGTAAAGATCAGCTTTGAAAATGTTCACCACACAAGCACGAATCACAAGATGAAATGTTTTGCATTTTGGAACACAGGTCATATCTGGAATATTTCACTTCACCAGAATAGATCACACAATGTCAGTGTGTTACAGTAAGGAAGAAAAGTCATCTTTTTAAGATTTCACTGCACTGGAATGGATCACAAGATGGAAATTTCTTCTGCAAATCATAAAAGACCTATGAATATGTTACCTAGTCTGGAGCTATAAAAAGCCTGTTTTAACTAAGGGTAGTAGAAAAAGAATGGGGACACTTTTTTATCTCTTTAATTTTTTTAAGACTACCTTCTGCCCCAACCCTACCAGGTATTTGCCAGCTAACCAAAATGGACATTGCAAACTTGAAATTGGCACTTTTTAATTGTTCAGGATTGGTTTGGGAAATAGGCAACTTCATTCTACTGTCATCAGAAAATAGCACTTTTTCATAAGGGTTGTAACTACTGTTTGTACCAACTTCACCAGAAATGGCCCTGTAGTCTGTTATTTTTGGCTTGGTTTAGCTCCTCTGATTAAATTTGAATATTTGTAATACATGTCCTGTTACTCTGAATATTTGTAATGCAAATCTAGGTAAAGGAGCACCACAGGCTTTGAAGAAAAAGTCTTTTCACTCATATGCCAGTCACGATGACTACATGCGAGCACAGCAAGAAGGAATAACCTCATCTTTGAACCAGGATGTCGATGACCAAACTGATTGTCAGGACTTGTCAAAGAGAAATGTCAGAAAATCCCCATCAACCACAAGACGATTTTCTTTCTACTCTGTGGGCCTGCTAATTCTCCAGTTCGTATCCCAGGAAAAACGTTTACAGAAAAGTGTTGCTCCAAACAGAGCTGGTAATGTTCGTCTCAACTGGTCACGGCTGAAGAGGTTTTTCGGTGAAAATAAACCAGCCCCTAAAATGGACAGAGACCCAAGAAAGCACCCAACAGTGAGTCTGACTGTCCCCAGTCCTGAGCGTCAGAGGAGAAGGGTGGAGTACAGTGGATCATTTGATCAGTCAGGGTATGATGACGAGGATGAGGAACAGTATAGCCGAAATGACAGATCTTTCCGAAGTCCACATGCACAGTATGACCACAGGAGACGAGGTAGTTTTGACAGAGGAAGTTTTGACAGAGGAAGTTATGACAGAGGTGATGATTTTGACTCTGATGATCCCAGGATGTGGAGAGAGAACCACAACAGACCACACCCTGATGACTATGATCATGATTCTTACAGACAAGAATACATTCCCAGAAATGCAGAAAGAAGTGCAGATCATAGCCGACAGAGGTCCAGGCCACAGAGAAGTGTGAATAGACAGGACAATGTTGACTATCACTACGAAGAGGGCAGCAGACAGAGGAGCTACAGCAGGTCTCCTGATCGCTCTTCTCTAGGCTATGGAAATTTTCATGGCAGAAACCGCAGCTACAGCCCACCTCCAGGGTACAGGAGTGAGCGGCACCAGGACCTACAGACAGACTATCAGGCCCATCACTCCAACAGGAGAGACTCTCTTAGTAAAGTCCAGCCACAGAGGTCTAGAAACCCCTCTAGAACAGGTGATCTGCAAAAAGTAAATATCCCAATTTACCATGATGATGATGATGACTCTGATTCTGATGACTTTGGTAGCGAAGATGCTGAGCACTTATACCGAGCACCAAGACATTTATCGAGAAGTAGGTCATATGATTTAGATGACAGGAAGGCGAAAGGAGTGACGTTTTCCTTCAACCAATCTGAAGATCCTGACTATTTGTACGATGATGATTCGTTCTCTCAGCTGCCATTGTCGCGGAATCCAGCATCAAGTCAGAGGAGTACTCCCAGGACATCTGAACCACGATTCAAGTCTAACAGTAATCTCAGGTCGATTCTTAAAAACAGCGAATCATTCCAGGATGACGAGGAATGGGAGGATTGTGACACACCACCTCCTACTTGTGGGGGGATGCTTCACAGATACCTCGACACTTTTCAGAATATTCCAAATCCAGATGTATCAGTGTTTGAGGAAGGTAGAGCTATTAACATTTCTACGCATGATGGCGCACCACTGTTTTCTTTCAATGTGGATTTCTGTGAATGTTACAATGAATGTATTTGGAAGAAAACTCATTTTTATTTTGTTACACAAATTTAAGTTTTGCTTTGTTTTGTCTATTATTGTTGAATCCTTATTTTGTTGTTGTTGTTGTGGTTCAAAGGAACTTGTTTAGAATCAGTTTTTAGAAACTTGATTTCTTTTGTTTCTTTAAATTTTACATTTAATATTGAGTTAGTTGTTTAGTTACTAGTTTTATTAGCATCACTACAAATTTATAAGCTTTTTTTTTGTAAGATGGAATCTCACCGGTTGTTCTAGAACATGAGAACCCAAATAACTAATTAACTAATTTATCCTAAGATTTAAAGTTAATTTAAATATACAGAAATACTTAATAATGTCATATGAATTGTAACCACTGAGCTGAATTCAGAAACTTAGTTTCTAACATAAAAAAACGGGATTACTGTGTTGAGCAGTTTACAAGTTTTAATTAATATCTGACAGTCACGTAAAATATAGACATCATATGTTGGAAACACGTTCAGTGATTGCAAACTAAACATAGATTTAGGGATTTCAGGATAAACTCACATTCAGGGATTGTAGGATAAACTCACATTTAGGGATTTCAGGATAAACTCAGATTTAGGGATTTCAGGATAAACTCAGATTTAGGGATTTCAAAATAAACTCAGATTTATGGATTTCAAGATAACTCAAATTTAGGGATTTCAAGATAACTCAGATTTAGGGATTTCAAGATAAACTCAGATTTAGTGATTGTAGGATAATCTTAATATTTAGTGTTTGCATGATATCTTAACATTTATGATTTAGTGATTGTAGGATAAACTCCAGTTTCAAGATAAACCAATTTAGTGATTGCACAATAAACTTTATTTTGTTGTCTTTGTTTCCTGCAGATAGAGAAGGTGGTAAGTTGAAGAATGGTCCTTCAAATAATTCCTGTTTACTTGCTGTGACGGTTGTTATTATATAACTGAACACAGAGTTTTAGTTCTTTCTTACAAACTGTGTATTTAAAAAGAGCAACTATGAAGTATCATCACTAGTAGTTATAACATCTCTCTCTATCCTTACTAGTGACCATCCAGTCACAAAATTACTCTTAAAATCAGTTTTCAGTTATCTGAATCTAAAATTCATTTAATATTAATACTTCAATTTTCCACTTGTTCTTTGCATGTAAACACAAATATTTTCTTTTCTTATTGCATCCTTTAAAATTGTTTAAAACATCATGTAGTCCAGCACAATCAGGATGAAACTGTTTTAATAATTTTCTTGTATAACAAGCACATTATGTTATATACATAGCATATTTCTGAATTAAAATATAATTTTGACTTTTATTTTAGCAGATTTGTCTTTACAGTATATATAAAGTTAAAGTTTGTTTTTGTTTAACAACACTACTAGAGCACATTGATTAATTAAACAACAAACATTTTGTAATTCTGACTTATAGTCTTCAGAGGAAACTCACTACATTTTTCCAATATTTGTAGCAAGAAATCTTTTATATGCACCATCCCACAGACTGGATAGCACATACCACAGACTTTGATACATCAATTGTGGGGCACTGGTTTATAGTATATTTAAATGGCCATGTAATTTTTGGAGTACTTTATTTTTGTTTTAATAGCAAGAAGAAAATATGCATTTATGAACATTTGTCTGGGTTATTGCTTCACCAAGTGTATGATACTTGTAGATAATTTCATAAAATGTTTGATAACTGTAAACAACCCTGATGCGATGCGTTCTGTGTTGATTTTTAAATTTTTAAATTATATCTGTGGCAGCCTGGCTGGCTTGCTATTGTCATTATGAGTAACAGCATTTTGAAAAAGAAAAAAAACCCATTAATAGTGAATGAAGAATCTTGCTCATTACTAGGGTGGGGTGTACAGTGTATGGGTGGTGGCGTATTAGGTAGATATAACCAGTGCTAAATATTAATGATATGGCAATGCAATCATGTTTCAGCTAAATTATTTGACATGGTTATGCATTACGTACAGTCCTCTATATTCATTTTTACATCTACGAGCCAGATGGCACCGACTAGTATTTTTTAAATAGATAGTATGAAATGTTTTAGTCACCAAAAAAACCCTGGTCACATATGCGACCAAGTCGGTTATGATCATGATCATGGTGTTTAACATGCACAATCAGAGCAAGCTGTTGTAGTGCACGCCTGTCAGGGATGCAGATGTTGACTTATGCTGGCTCATCTGTCCAAGACAGGACCCAAATCAGTTGTAATGTATAGGATTTAAGTAACATCCTCTATGTAGTAGTTTAGTATGGGTTATTCTTCTTAATTTGGATTTCTAGAAGTTACTTCTACAAACATGTCATGTATTTTGCATAATATATTATCACAAGGTTTGTTTTTGGCTCAGTTTGGTTTTGTGGCACATTTTGAAAATAGTTTTTTAAGTGTGCTGTTTATCAAAGCTTTGCCACAGTGTGTTTTTTAATAATTATAATTACATTGTGTCTTCAGTAAAGGCTCCGATGATATATGATATAAATGTAAATGAAAGAAAAAAAAGAAAAAAAATGTTTTATTTAACAACACCTCAACACATTTTATTTACGGTTATATGGTGTCAGACATGGTTAAGAACCACATAGATTTTGAGAGGAAACCCACTGTCACCACTTCATGGATTACTCTTTCCGATTAGCAGCAAGGAATCTTTTATTTGCATTTCCCACAGGCAGGATAGTACAAACCAAGGCCTTTATTAAACCAGTTATGGATCACTGGTTGGTGCAAGTGGTTTACACATACCCATTGAGCCTTGTGGAGTACTCACTCAGGGTGTGGAGTCAGTATTGGGATTAAAAAACCCATGCCTCGACTGGGATCTGAACCCAGTACCTACCAGCCTGTAGACTAATGACCTAACTACGACGCCACCGAGGCCAGTCTGTAAATGAAATGTGTTGAGTTCATTGTTAAATAAACTATTTCCTTCCTTTACAAAAAACATTTTCTAATTCTAAAGTCTGCAATCAAATGCTTGAATCATTTGCAACAATAGTAGGCGCTAGTGCAGTGGTTTTTACTGTTGGATGGTGATGGTTTGTGATTAAAAGTTGTTGACATTACTCTTACTTTAAAACCAAAAATAACCAATAAATGTACACATGTACATCATTGTAAGAAGAAAATATATTCTAATATGTAATGGAATTTTTAAGTACAAATTAATTCAGCTTATGTCTCAAAATTAGTAACATGGTGTTTTTCATAATTATATATTGAGAAATGCAAAAGCAACAAAAACTCTACCAAGTCTACCATTAGAAATGGACCCCCACCCCTAAAATCCTAAACATACAGAATAAAATGGGAAGATTAAATACGCTAATTGTAATGTATTATGATAATGAGTCTGTTTCATTTAAGTTAATATTATTCCTTGTTATAATTCGACAACTTTTACTGTGTAAAGTCATCAACACATCGGTATTGGTTTTCTAACTATAAATGTACGTAGCTTGTACATATATTTTATTCTCTCATCTACATAATTATATTTACTTGTACTTCCAAATTTATGTTAATTTATATATATATATATATATATATATTGTCAGCTTGTATTTAAGGTATCGATCAGTTTACACATGTTTTGTTATATTATATATGTTTTAGCTTGTATGTGATATAAATATAACACATCAGCTAATATATTTTATATCTGCCAGGAAGCAACAGTGTTATTGACTGATATGACATGAAACTTTATAGAATTAATGAATGATAGTTTAACAACACTCCAACATGAAAATAACATCGGCTATTAGGTGTCAAATGAAACCTTTACAGATACAAATATTTTTGTTCAATTCCAGACCAGGGTGTTATGACTGATGACAACTACGAGAAAGCAACACAGACTCCACGCGGAAAAAACCTCAAGCTGATTGGCCGACGCAATCGACTGAACGGAGAAGTTGAGTACCTGCCCATCAGCATTCAGCAGGGTGATTCTAGCAGCAGCGAGTCAGAGGCAGAGAGCGATGAAGAGGTGTATGGCAGCGACGATGAAGACGATGACAACAGAGACCGAAACGTCGTCATTCTTGACGTGGCCAAAGACCAGACACGGGACTACATCGACAGGTTTGGTAAACCAGACAAACGCAGTAAGCGTGGTCGTAAGAAGCGACATCAGCACGGTGACCAGGACGATGATGATGATGATGGTGTTGTGAGGACCAGGCCGCTGGGTAAGCCGCCAACCGGCAAGATGCCGAAGACAAAGCAGTCGAACGCGATCGTGGAGGTCCAGCAGGTGGTGGAGTTAGACGTGGTTCAGGAGACGGGAGACAGAGGTGATCTCATCCACAAACTGGCCGTCCCAGCCACCAAGGAAGACACAATGAAACAAGTCGGGGAGGGAGAGGTAACTTCACTTGGTGTTATTTAAAAAAAAAATAATTAAAGAACAAATTATGGATAGGCTTACTATAACTAAATCATAGCAAAAGTTGTAAATGTGTTTTAAAAAAAGTTCAAGGGACTCATCCACAAACTGGCCATCCCAGCCACCAAGAAAGACATCATGCAACAAGTTGAGGAGGGAGAGGTAATCTTGCTTGGTGTTAATTTAAGATACTGTAACTGAATAAAAAATCAGCCACTATGAAACAAGTCAAGGAGTGAGAGATAAACTTATTTATTCTTTGTTTATTTTTTACAGACATAAAGAAAAAAAACTATTAAATTGATTTGGTGATGATTAATTCTAAGACTTTTGCATTTAGCTGCAGTGTGTCCAGTTCATGTTTTTAGCTCTCTTTGTCACAAACTGTAAGTTCTAGATCAATGAAACTTGGTTTATAGATGGACCTATGAATGTTTATCTGAATGTTTTTCAATTTATTAAATTAAAATTAAAATTTGAATTCAATTTTTTTTTAATGTGTTCAAGAGTTTGTAAAAGTGTTTTATTTGTTTGTTTTTTTAACATGCCTTGTAATGAACTTCTGCCAATACATCTATTAACAACACCGAATATGTTTATGGTAGGTGAGAAATTTAATTCTATGGGATTCTTGTACTGTGATTTGTTAGCATTCTAGTATTCCTTTTCATTGAGCCTGCACCTTGTTGTTTTCTTACAGTTTGTTCTTGGTGATGGTGATGGAATTCTTCCAGCCCCATCCATCATGGTTGAGTCTCATGGCAAGCATGGGGTCAAGGTCATGTGGAAGTTGCCAAAGCAACCTGACCCTGAATATCAGCTGATTCTCTATGTTGTGAATGTTGTGGGCACCAAGTTCACCAGTGAAACAAACAGTGATATCAGGTAGGTAGAAGACATGTGACTCTTGTACAAGTACTTAGACATCTTGTGGTCTTGGGCTGTATATAGAACTCATAAACACGGTAACCACCTCAGTGGATCCATTTAACTGATTGGGTTTTTCTCATTCCAACCAATGCATCACATCTGGTTAAAGGCCATGGTATGTGCTTTCTTGTGTCTGTGGGAAAGTGCATATAAAAGATCCCTTGCTGCGTTAGGAAAAATGTAGAGGGTTTTCTCTGATGACTATGAATCAGAATTACCAAATGTTTGATGTCCAATAGTCGATGATTAATTAATCAAAGTGCTCTAGTGGTGTCATTAAACAAAACAAGCTTCTTCATTAATATGGGTACCTTTCAAATATGATGATCACTCACAGACACACAAGTGAGGATTGTGGTTAATGTGAAATTAGAATGGGTTTACTTGATTACAAATGCTTAATTCTGTTACATGATAAATGGTATTATCAGCTTGTAATTATTCTCAATAGGGGAGGGACATAGCCCAGTGGTAAAGCGCTAGCCCGGTGTGTGGGGAGTCAGTCTGGGATTGATCCCCGCTGGTAGGCCTATTGGGCTATTTCTCATTCCAGCCAGTGCACCATAACTGGTATATCAAAGGCTGTGGTATGTACTACCCTGTCTATGGGATAGTGCATACAAAAGATCCCTTGCTTTTAATTGAAAAGAGTAGTGTTAACTGGCGATGGTGGGTTTTCTCTCTCAGTATCTGTGTGGTCCTTAACGATATGTCTGACACCATATAACTGTAAATAAATGGTTTTGAGTGTATCGTTAAATTATAACATTTCTGTCTTTTTTTCCTTTCTTTTTTCTTCTCAATATGATTGTGTTAATCACTTTTTAAAAAACAAAGTGTAATGTTATTGCTAAAAATTATATTCATATGTTTTTTTAGTGTTAGTATATTTACCATCAGTTCAGTCTGTTTGTCATCTTTGAAAATAATGGGCTTTTTGAAAATTGTAGGCAGCTTTTTCTGCTGATACAAGTACCATGAGTTGTGTAATTGTGAGCATAAAACGTAAGCTGCCGGAAATACCTGCTACTAATAAAAACTGATAGTTTCCCATTTTCTAATGAAATATTTTAAACATTTATTATCTACTCATTTATACATTGACACCAAACTGCAAAAACTACTTGCAACAAGTATAATAATATTTTTCAACCTTTTGATTATGTGTGTTTTAAATGCTGAACACAAAGTGTAGCCTGTGAAAATAGTTATTTAGATTTCTGTTTAAATTGTTTTTGCAGTTTTGAGTGTAACCTGGTGGAGAAGGAGAAACCAGTGCGGGGTGTACAGCATTGCTGGAACATCCAGGGCAAAGAGAAGTGTGCTGTCAAGGGGCTGGTGCCAGGACTTACATACAGGTAACTCTCCCACCCCATACCACCCTGATCCCATCCAGGGCAAAGAG
>JAECMU010026238.1:5196-15641 GCA_016106625.1 Dracogyra subfuscus | reverse complement strand
TTGCACTAGAATTTTTTATTTATTTATTTTTCAAAGCATTGTGATGAAAAACGTTATTTCAAAAGGAAGGCCACTCGCATTAATTTCATGTCGCATTAATGTCTGACCACCGTGACTCGCATTAATTTAGGGACGCATTAATTTCAGGATCTACAGTATTTTAAATTTTATACAGCAGAAATGCTTAATATATTTAATAACTGAATAAATGTTCATAAACATTCATAAAGTTTTCATATTGTATTTTGTTTTTGATATCTTTCAGGTTGTGGTAAATATGATCTGTCCCGTGATGGTGGGACTATAAAGTTTGAACCAACAGCAAATCCTAATGACTACTACGACTGTGTTTGGGTGGTCAAGCGACAGCCACCGTACGACCAGATCTATGTGAAGCTCATTAGTTTTAAGGGATCTTTAGGTTTGTATCAATAGTTTGCTTTTATCTTTCCGTGGGAATCATTTTTCAGGTGGTCACAAAATGTTGATTATTTTTCCTGTATCCGATTTATGCTGTGATTAAATGATAACGAGGAATATGGTGTATTTGGAATGATGGTAGTACTAAGGGTGTAGCTGGAATGATAACCTGGATTATGGTGTAGCTGGAATGATAACCTGGAATATTGAACCTAATGGTGTAACTTACATGATGATAACCTGGAATATAGTGTAGCTTGAATGATGGCAGTACTAATAGTGTAGCTTGAATGATGGCAGTACTAATAGTGTAGCTTGAATGATGGCAGTACTAATAGTGTAGCTTGAATGATGGCAGTACTAATAGTGTAGCTTGAATGATAACCTGGAATATTGAACCTAATGGTGTAACTTACATGATGCTAACCAGGGATGTGGTGTAGGTGGAATTATGGCAGTACTAATGGTGTAGCTTGAATAATAACCAGGAATATGGTGTAGCTGAAATGATGGTGTTGCTTGAATGATAACCTAGAATATGGTGTAGCTGGATGATGGTAGTACTAATGGTGTTGCTTGAATGATAACCTGGTGTAGCTGGAATGATGGCAGTACGAATGGTGTAGCTTGAATGATAACCTGGAATATGGTGTAGCTGGAATGATAACCAGGAATAAGGTAACTTACATGATGATAACTGGGAATATTGAACTCACTGGTTTAGCTTTCGTCTGGGGTGTGATAAATCTCAGAAGTTATTCTTATCATTGGGTTACAGAGAACAATACAGTATTATTATTGTTTTATATTTTTATTGTTTGTTATTATAATTAAATTTTATAAAGATTTTTTCGGCTCTTCCTTTTGTTTTTCTTCTGTCCTTCTGTCTGTCTGTCCCACATATGTTTTCCGAATGTTTTTTGCAAAAGATGTTGAGCTGAAATTTTGTGTATAGCTTTATCATGTACTGTTACAGATCAAGTTTGACTTTAATGGTGATTTACCCATTTTTGACAGAGTTATTGCCCTTGAACTTAGGCAGTGTGAATTTGTTTTTTCTAGACTTCTTTTTTAAAAAGCTTTGAGGTATTGAACAAAAAAATTGTATTTATCTTTATCATGTACAGTTACAAAATGAAGTTTTAACTTTCATGCGAATTTACCCATTTTTGACAGAGTTGTGGCCCTTGAACTTAAAGAGTTGTGAAAAAAATTACAATTCACAACTTGTTTTTACAATACCTGAAGATACTGACGTGAATTTTTTTTATTATGTACTGTTACTGATCAAATTTAACTTTCATGGTGATTTACCCACTTTTCAAAGATGTTTGACCCTTTAATTTGAATTTAGGAGATATGAGAAAACATTGGGGTCATGTAGGGGAGGGACATGCATTGCTTTAGCAGGTTTTATTTACGTTGATGTCCTAGAAATGTTTAAGTAACACTCATTTGTACCAGTGTGTGTCAAATGTGTATATCTAATTAAGGCAAATGGAAGGAACAAAATATTTTATTGATTGATGCACTCTACACATTTTATTTACGGTTATATGATGTCAGACATATAGTTAAGGACCACACAGATATTGACAGATGAAACCTGCTATCTCCACTTAATGGGCTATTCTTTTTTATTAGCAGCAAGGGATCTTTTATATGCATTCCCTGATGATGTAATTGGAGACGAAATTGATACATCACGTGTTATCTGTTACATGGGTGTGTAATATATATTATATTCCAACCAGTGCTCCATGACTGGTATGTTGTATGTTTGCTATAATGTACCTCCTAGATCCTCTTTAATGAAAATGTATACAAGAGGCTCATTGTCACATTAGGGAAGTTGAATAGTCGAACGTGTATGCACACGTTTACATGTCAAGCAAGTGTTCTAGAAGTGTTTTAACATTCACTTGCCATTAGACCAGTGGATTTGAAAATTCACTGGCCATGGTGAAAACTAAACTTCCCCAATTTTAACTGTTGATAAAAAACACCCCCAAAAAACCCACAGTATTTTTAAATAACTTTTTTAATGTACCAGGTACATTTTGCATACTGAGATCATATGTAAATATTTGTCATCAACACATAGGCTCATTAGGCACACTTTATGGTTTGTTTAGAAAAAAAACAAATACAAAAAAGAAAGGAAACAAAAATATTTATTAACAAAGTGTACATGTATTACAGTTTAAGGCTTACACCCTCATCTCCCCCACACACACCGCTCACATACAACATAAAAAATTAGTAATTTATCAATATAGGTACTTATTATTTACTTATTTCATAACATTGTGTAATTATTATTTTTATTATTTATTTATTTTTGGCAATTTATGTGATATTTTATAAATTAAATTAATAATTTACATATTGACTGTTTTGCAACATAAATGGTGACATGCAACCTTTAAAAACTAATGAAAGACTGGTTACCGTTTTGCATTTTATGCTTGCACTGTACTACTATTAACATCGGAGTAACAAATCTTTGGGTACCAGTGCAAGCAAGAACATGACGGGAAAACAATAAACTTTTGTTTTTTCAGTGTTTACACTTTATAACTTGAATATGGTTACATCGGTAGGTATAACCCTAAACAAAATGTGTTGAGTGCATCGTTAAATGAAACATTTCTTTCTTTCAAGTACACAAATACAGGTTCAAAATAGCAGTTGTTGCCCATACTAATATCTATTGACTAAACAGTCTTGTAGGATGACATTAAATATATATATTCCTGTCCTTTTCAGTGTATTATCATGGTCAAAGAGATAAGCTTGAAATACGGGAATCTCTCACCTCACTTGGTAGGGTAGAAGCAGCTGTCACCCCTGGCAACGCTGATGAAATAAAAACCTACTCCTTTGATGCATCTGACGGATTTTACATTCGACTGCAAGGTCGCTATAGCAACATTGAAGATTTTATTCTGGCCTTTACCTCATTCAAACATGGTAAGTTTAACTTGTTTTTTTGTTTGTTTTTTTAGTTATTAGGTATTATTTATTTGGACTGTCAGAATTATTTCCTAACATTTGTGTACTAAATGGCAAAAGTTAGTGTGACACATAAAAGTCAAAGATAATTGATGATAAGTTTTCACTGCTGTGTATGAAATGTTATAACCTGAAAGGAGAAATGTCCGAAGGTATGGAACCGAACAATATTCCATGAAAAGGGTAAACCTGCCATATGCAAATGAGCCACATCACTAGAGCAAATTTCACACATTCGGTAACCTTGAGCATTGATACAGGCCTGGCACTGTCATCTTAATGAGACCACTAAATGCTGGAGAAAGTTCCTGGGAATGCCATTCCAGATATGAGGAAGGATCAGCCAGTTCATGCAGTGTTGTTAGAGGATTTGGAAGACGTCGCAGGCATCACTCCATTTCATCCCAGACATGTTTGATTGGTGACAAATCTGGGGATCTGGCAGGCCAGGATAGCACATCAACATTGTTTTGATTCAGATACTGCTGCACAACTTTAGCAATGTGTGGTCTGGCATTATCGTGTTGTAATGTTATCCCGGGGCTGTTCTGTTGTAAAAATGGTAACACAGTTGTTTGCAAAATTTCATCTCGGTACCTCACAGCATTCAAATTGCCTTCAGTCACAACCATCTGGGTCTGGCCTATGGCTGTAATTCCACCTCGTATCAGAATGCCATCACCTCCAAAACAATCCCCTTCAAGAACACATGGCGTGATGTAACGTTCACCTTGATGTCTGTAGACACGTGTCCTGCCGTCAGATCTGTGGAGAAAGAAATGGGATTCGGTATTGTCTGCACCACTGGAGACATCGTTGTCGATATTCTGGCATTAGGATTGGCTGGGCGTCTTGCATGGATGCCGTACATGCATAAACATCGTTGGACTGTCCTTGCTGATATACCTCTGTTGCCAGATTTGGTACAGGCTGAGAGGGTTGCTGGCTGGAACTTATTTCGCAGATGTGTGGTTCAGATCCATGTGTCTTGACGAGGGATTGTCACGGGACTAACCCTCATCTGGATGTTTTGTTGATATAGTTGTCATAAGTGCTATATGGTGTTTCTGTGTATGTTGAATTGATGCGTGACGTCACACTACGAAGTCCCAAATTCAAGCATCTTTATGACTCGCCATCTGCTATTTTCAATGAGGCGTTATATGACAAAATTGCATCAAACAGTTCACTAATGGTGTTTTTCTGACTTCTGGTCTTCTGAAGGCTACACAGAGTGGCATTGATTTGGGACTGAATATCTGGCCTTTTATGATGAACACTGGACAGTATTTCTCCCAAATATTCCATGTTTCTTGCACAAAGCATGCAACTGCTTGGTTGCATTTCTTTGAGCTGTTTCATGCACATTTTCTCTGGTTAACATCTGTAAATCCATTAAAAAATGTATTCTCCAAACAATCTACGTGTATGTCACAATAACTTTTGCCTTTTAGTATATAAACATCATGCTTTCAACAACATGCCCATAACTAATTACAACTAGACAATTTTGTTTAGTAATAATTGAAGAATCATTCATGGATGACTGACGGAATTGGGATTGTTCAGATATAAGAGCATGTGTAGGAATTTTAAGTAGGGAGGGAGGGGGTCTAGACTGTGGCAACAGAAGTTTATATGGGGATCATATCATATTGCTTTTGAAACTATATTAAGAAAAAGGGAACTTTGCTTGAGCAGGGAGGGATTCAACCTCCAGGACCCTCCCCCACACACGCATCTGATTTGTTTCCTGGTTTGTATTTCCGGCAAATATGCTGCCTTTGTGCACCACATCTAGCTACTGTATCTACCGGTAGTTACCCAGAGTGAACTTATCAGATTTTGTGGATTCATCATTTTCATAAGACAAAAAACTTGTCCTATTGAATGTTCTTTGTTTGCATGAGGTGTAAACATATTATAATTTAGATATTCCCGAGCTATTTATAAAATGATTATGTGTGTAATTGATTACTATGTACTTATCATCTGTCCCATCCTACAAAAAAAATTAAATTGTAAATAATTTCAGTTTGGTTCGAGTACATGTAAGTTGATGTAAGTAAAAATGTTTTGCAAATAAAAACATAAATACTATTTTTATATGCAATTTAGAAAACAATTGCTCAGAAATACAAAAAAGAAAACTTGCAGTAAACACCGTAGTATGAAAAAAGGCATTCCCTGTGGGAAGGACTATAGACTAGTTACAAATAAATATAAAAATATTAAAATATTGCACTTGTGTATCAGATCTGTGATATTCCACCTTTAATGTGCATTGCTTGTGTTACCAGGAATCTGTATGACCAACCAGTATCAGTGCTTGAATAACAAATGCATTCCATACATCCTCAAGTGTGATGGCTATGACCACTGTGGGGATAACTCGGATGAGACTTCCAAAGCTTGTGGTAAGTTTTCATCTTCTTTTATTATAGGGTTCACATGAGTCATGGAAATCCGTGAAAGTCTTAGAATATACAATTTGTTACTTTTCGAGCCTGGAAAGGTATATGGCATTTTAATTTTGGTCTTAGAAACAAACTGAAATTTGTTTGAACACTATATTTTTCCCGTTTGAAATTATATACAAAAAAGAGAGACAATTTGCATCAAAACATTGTAATATTATGTTCCATTTTTGTATGTCCATCTTTGATGGGTGGTATTATGATAAGGCGTTCTCTGTCCGTCTGTAAACTTTTAGTTTCTAGAGCATATCTTTCTTATCAATCCATTTAGGTCAGGTCAGGTCAGGTCAGAGGGTTTAACGTTTGCAACCCTATGTATATAGCTGTTTCACAGTAATGTTAATATGAATAAATGTTGTTTTCCCCAATTCAGACATTTTTGTTTAATTGAGGCAAAAATTAGCCTGCACCCCTCCCCCTTAAAAAAGGGGAGCCTGTTTGCCTATGATTAAAAGGAGTGACATAAGCTTTTAATGCTCCCATATGAATTGTTTTGTCTTTTAATGGTCTGAAATGCACTTTTCTTGGAATCTGGGATTCCAAATAGCAATAGATGAGAATCTGGGGTACAAAATAGCAGTGGATGAGAATCTGGGGTACCAAATAGCAGTGGATGAAAATCTGGGGTACAAAATAGCAGTGGATGAGAATCTGGGGTACGAAATAGCAGTAGATGAGAATATGGGGTACAAAATAGCAGTGGATGAGAATCTGGGGTACCAAATAGCAGTGGATGAAAATCTGGGGTACCAAATAGCAGTGGATGAAAATCTGGGGTACAAAATAGCAGTGGATGAGAATCTGGGGTACGAAATAGCAGTAGATGAGAATATGGGGTACAAAATAGCAGTGGATGAGAATCTGGGGTACAAAATAACAGTAGATGAGAATCTGGGGTACCAAATAGCAGTGGATGAGAATCTGGGGTACAAAATAGCAGTGGATGAGAATCTAGGATACAAAGTAACAGTGGATGAGAATCTGGGGTACACAGTAGCAGTGGTTGAGAATCTGGGGTACGAAATAACAGTGGATAAGAATCTGGGGTACAAAATAGCAGTGGATGAGAATCTGGGGTACGAAATAGCAGTGGATAAGAATCTGGGGTACAAAATAACTAGATGAGAATATGGGTTACAAAGTAACAGTAGATGAGAATCTGGGGTACAAAATAGCCGTGGATGAGAATCTGGGGTACAGAAAAGCAGTGGATGAGAATCTGGGGTACAAAATAGCAGTGGATGAGAATCTGGGATACGAAATAGTAGTGGGGTACAAAATAGCAGTGGATGAGAATCTGGGGTACGAAATAGCATTGGATGAGAATCTGGGGTACAAAATAGCAGTGGATGAGAATCTGGGGTACAAAATAGCATTGGATGAGAATCTGGGGTATAAAATAGCAGCTATGAGAATCTGGGGTACAGAATAGCAGTGGATGAGAATCTGGGATACAAAGTAGCAGTGGCTGAGAATCTGGGGTACAAAATAGCAGTGGATGAGAATCTGGGGTACAAAATAGCAGCGGATGAGAATCTGGGGTACGCAATAGCAGTGGATGAGAATCTGGGATTCAAAATAGCAGTGGATAATAATCTGGGGTACAAAGTAGCAGTGGGGTACAAATAGCAGTCAATGATAATCTGGGATACAAAGTAGCAGTGGATGAGAAATTTCCAGGTGCTTTACAGAGTGTTTCTGTTTACTCTAATTTACAGTAGGACAGAAACATTAATTTGGTTGTGACCACCTCTACTCTACTCCATTCCTCATCCTAACTGCTAAGTTCCTCTAATAGATTATCTAAACCTGTTGACACATATCCCATGTTGAACATTTGCTGTTTGTCGTTTCATTTTGTGGCACTCTTACTTTGTTTACCTTTCCGTAACTGGACGTTTTCCTCGTTGGATCCGAAGTCATGACATTCCACTCATTCCATCACACATGTAAATGTAACTGTAAACAAGAGATTTCCTCACCCATTCGTGGACTGTCAACAATTGTTTCTTTTTGTCAATTGTTTAAGTTTCCACATCTGAAACTTTCAGTTAGGCCATTCTCTGCAAATGTTTGCTTTTGTACGGACTTAATGTTTTGTTCTGTTTACTGACACCACTAGAGCACATTGATTTATGAATCATCAGATTTTGGATGTCAAATATTTGGTCATATTGACAGGTAGTCTTAGAGAAGAAACCTGCTGTAATGTTTCATTAGTAGCAAGGTGTTTTTCCCCACATGCATACACCATCCCACAGACAGGAAAGAAAGTTTGTTTTGTTTAAAGACACCACTGGAGCACATTGATTAATTAACCATCGGCTATTGTATGTCATTAAGAGAAAACCCTCCACATTTTTATAAATGCAGCATGGGAACTTTTATATACACTTTCCCACAGACAGGAAAGCACACACCACAGCTTTTGATCAGTTCCCACAGACAGGAATACACATACCACAGCCTTTGATATACCAGTCACAGTACACTGGCTGGTATGAAAAATAGCCCAATGGGCCCACCTATAGGGGTCAGTCCTAGACTGACTGTGCTAGCACTGAGCTATGTCCTGACACCTTAGTTAGTCATCTGGTATTCTATTTGATTGGTGGGGGAGGGGGGACATAGCCCATTGGTAAAATGCTCGCCTGATTCGCGGTCGGTCTGGGATTGATCTCCATCAGTGGGCCTATTGGCTATTTCTCATTCCAGCCAGTAGACCACAACTGGTGTATCAAAGGCCGTGGTATGTGTTATCCTGTCTGTGGGATTGTGCATATAAAAGATCCCTTTCTGCTAATCGAAAAGAGCAGCCCATGAAATAGCAACAGCAGGTTTCCTCTTTTAGTATCTGTGTGGTCCTTAACCATATGTCCGACGTCATATAACTGTAAATAAAATGTGTTGAGTGCATCATTAAATAAAACATTTGCTTCCTTCTTCTATTTGATTAGTTTTATTGGTAGTTTGTAATATAAAATATCAGCTAATGGAAATAGATTTTTTTCCCCTTCTGTTCAGATACTTTGTCTGTGTGAGTTTGTCAACATTAGGTTAAACTGTGGTGTTTACATTTGAAATGTTTTGACATGGTATTATTTTGATATTCATGAAAATAATATTTTGAATAATGTGAATAATAAAGAAATTATTACACTCGTGTGTGAATTGTACTGATTTTACGATTCATGTGTTACCCTTGCTCTAGCTTGGTTAATAGATAATACTGACACTCATAAAATAAGTATGACACACAAGCTTGTATAATAATAATTGTACCATGACTTGGTACTTTTCTCTTTGATGTCAACTATGGTGTAACTGCGATACCAGTTTAGAACGTCACTACTGTGAGGGGCGTGGCCTAAAAAGTGTGTGGGTAACTGAAGTTACCCGCACAGCTCCAGTTATACCATGGCTAAAAAAAAACCTGCACTGTTTGGCAAGCACAGGAAACTGCAAAGCTCGAACTAATAAATAACAAAAACAAAAACAAAAGTAAATTGTGTCAAATAGGTGGGTTTTTTTATTTTAAAAAACCACAAAAAACCACACACAAAAAAACCACACACAAAAAAACCACACAAAAAAAATAAAAAATCACCCTCAATACCGGCAGATCTGCAGATTTCTTTCATTAAATTATCTAACTTGTTCACACCAACAGGCTGTGTACCATAGCAAATGCTGCTATCATTGTCTTTCTTCTTCAAAATTTTACGATAGAAGTATCTGTCGTTCCCAAGTGCGGCAAGATAAACCTCAAAGTGGGTAGCAATGCATCTAGATCCTGTAATGAAATTAATTACTTTTAATGTTTATAAGGGGTTGTTCAATAATTATGCATTGCTCAAAAGAACAATACCAAAGGGTAGGCCTAATCTACAAAATTTATAATTATAATAAAAGTAGGTCTGTTTTTTAATCCGAATGATGTCATTATTAGAATTACGTCACTTTGCCGGATATACATGATAGGCTACTGTGACAGTAACCAGCTGAACGCTGGGAACCGAACGTAAAATTGCTATTGATTTTTTTGGATTTCGTGATTACAAACGTGTCTGATTGTGCTTGAATTTAAACAAATATATTTTTAACTGACACTATAAATCAGTAATTTCTTAACTCCACTAGAATGATGTGTGATGTCCTTGTTTGGTACCCATCTGTTTGTCTTTGAACTTCTGCCAATGAACCGAATAAACTTTTTCCCATCTTTGTGGAAACCGACCTCGAACTGTGAACAATCTAAGCTTCTGTGCTTGTCCCTGCCCCGAAGTCCAAACAGTCTCCCGAATCCATTTCTGAACCAAATCGCTTCACCGCTAGCGCACAACTGATGCAATCAACTGAAGTAAAGGCGCGAAAGTGAAAAAAATCATAATGAGGGTGTGGCCTAATGACAGCTATCACAGTGTCAGTCATGGTACAAAACAGTTATATCATTGGTTTCGATTCGTTAACTGTATTTAGACGGGTGGGCACTCAACTTCGTCTCGTGCCACCGTCTAAATACAGTTAACTCAT
>JAECMU010026176.1:0-16488 GCA_016106625.1 Dracogyra subfuscus | reverse complement strand
AAAATACACAATATAAATAGCAAAATCATTGTAAATATACAAAAATCACTTTAAAAAACCCCACCTCACTAACATAGCGGGACATAATATAACAAATCAAAATACTGTATGCCAAATAGCACTAGGTTATATATTTTTGAAGATTACAAGACTATCCGTACTTTGTGTACTGATGCTCGCTGCCGTGAACAAACACCGTCAACCAAATGCAGGCGTGGAGGATCATTTCGTTCCGCATAGTCGGCGATCTATTATTCTGTAATTACCGCGCGTATCATCAATAGCCGAGACACCAGTCACGGCTCTCACGCTTGACTTGGGTGACAATACATTGTTCTTTAATGTATTACCTGTACAGTTAAATTTAATAGCAAAACAAAAACCACCCTGCAACAGCCAAAACTATTTTACACTGCCTAATAACTATAAGCACCACATACTTTAAAATTATTCTAACAGTATCACAAGACTATCCGTACTTTGTGTAATAATGCCCGCTGCCGTGTACAAACACCGACAATTAAATGCAGGCATGTAAGATCATTTCGTTCCGCATAGTCGGCGATCTATTATTTTGTAATTATCGCGTGGATCCTCGATAGCCGAGACACCAGTCGAGGCACTCACGCTTGGCTTGGGTGACAATTCATTTTTCTTTCAAGTATTACCGGTACAGTTAAAAGGCTCAGTCAGTCCACAAACTTCGAGTTTTGGAAGTGCAATATCCCTTATTTTTTTTATGATGGGACCAAACAATTACTTCGAGAGATAGAGTTTTTCGAATGTTCGAAGTTTGAGTGTTCGAAGTCTGTTATTACTAGTTTGTATAGCAGTTCGGCCGGGACCGCCGTTTCACTTTTTCACGTTTTCGAAAGATCGAAGTTTGAGTTATCGAAGTTTGACTGTATATCATTATTGTTTAAAGTATGGCATATTAAATAAATTTGTTGTTGATTTTTTTTTTTTTAAATTAACAAAAGTTACATTTGACAATATTGAATTGTGATATCCAATCACAAGAACTTCAACTCATTGTGTTTTACTGTATTTTAATAATGTAGATCTTGAAATTAACGCGTCCCTAAATTAATGCGAGTGACGGTGGGCAGACTAATAGCAACATGAAATTAATGCGAGTGGCCTCCATTTGAAATATTACTTTACTAGCAACACACGTTCGTGTAGTTTTTCGTTCAAACCAAGTTACAATCGTCTTCAATGAGATCAACTTACTAACATATCTGTGTACACATCAGTTAACCTGTTTAGTCCTTAGTGTTTTGATGAGATCAACTCCATATTTACGTAACGGGTATTGATGTAGACATATTTCAAAGTCATAACAAAAGAACAATTCAGCCAACTAAGTTGCAGTGAACAGTTAAATCACAAAAACGGCCGACCTCAGGATTAGCGTACTAAAACCCATTTGCACGCGATGTATCGTGTTGGCTTTTGATAGGATAGCCAAAGACCCTGCAATCATCACGCATGGCTGGCATCTTCAGGGTTTTATTTCTGAAATTTGACTTGACTCCCATGGCTTTCCACTTGGGAATTTTTGCGGCGTTTTATAAAATAATTGGGAATTTTGTGTTCCCTTTCAAAATCTTGTTAAAAGCCACAAAAATATTGATTGTTGTTTATTCTTATCGAAAGCGATCAATGATTTAATAAAAAGCAATATAAAAGAGCTTCAAGAATATTAAAAGGAAACAAATACAAGTTGGGAAGTTTTAGCATTCATATTGGGATTTATTTAAACTCCAAATTGGCATGCTCCCCCGGAAATGTTTTAAAACTAGATGTTCTGAAATGCAATTTCCTTCATTCTAGAAGTAAAATTCATCAAGAAAAAGGCTGGTAATGCAAGACTATTTAATGTATTTTTTGTTTACAATTAAAAGGTGTGATATAAATAAGAACCACTATTAAGAGTTGCACAATACAATAATACAATTTAGTAGTCTATAAGACTGTTAATAAATAGGAGCCTAATAAATAATGCATACGTGTGTACGTAATTATATGATACCTCATAAAAAAAAGGCTCATTCAAATGTCTGGGGATCGTTTTTATTTCGGAATTTGAGGACTTCCGACCTTTACATTATTAACGGTTAGGGTTTGTTCTCCTTAGAGCTGTATATATGATGGGGCGGTCGGAAGTCTTTTCATACATTTAATAAAAAAACGAAAACATATCCTCGAGGAAGACTATACTGGAAATTAACTCTCGTAGATAAACTGAAAGCATTCCTAACTGGCACACGTTCATATGATATGACCCATAAACTACGGCACTAATTTCATGCGTAACCTATAAGCGAAGATGGTTGTTTTCAGTTCTATTCTATCGACTCTTGTACAAGACACTATTAGTGCTCCATGCATGATGCCCGCGAAAATAAAAGTTTGTAACCTTTTGACAATGCTCGTAAGCTGGTCGACGTGTGCATTTTGCAATAAGTATTGTGTATACTGGTTAAAAAACGTTCAGCTTTGGATATTATTATTATTTTTTTTTTTAATTTGGGCGCTCTAATTTGGGCGGACGTATTTTGGGCACAACGTTTACCGTTGCGAAATCGGTGCAATCTAAAGCCCTGATTAATGCACAATTATTATGTCTCGTCTACAATGAATTGTACTCCAGTTATTTTATAAATGTATTAGCATTTTAATCTTTGTTTTAAAAGAGTGTGACATATAGCTTGCTGGACTAGTCAACAATTAGTCAGACTTGCGTACAATGAGTTTATTTCCAGTTATGTTATATGTTAGAATTTTAATCTTTGTTTGTTTTGTTTTAATAACGTGGGACACATAGAAAAAACACAGAAATAAATGCATTATTAATACGATTAACACGACCTAGCAGTTTTCAAATTAATATTATGATCGCATTAATTTCAGGATCTACAGTACATTAAACATATAGTGACAACCAACACTGTAATGGGGCAGGTTGTCTCAATAATTTTAATATTTTCAATTGCCAGAATCCTATATTTAAATGAAGCTGGGCGAAATTTACCTTTACACTATATGGCTGATATAAACAACTTCAGTTGATAATAAGATTTTATAAAATGTAGAAACGTAACGACATAATAAGTGTGACAACCAACCCCAGTCTCCACTAAGTTATGGACAGCACAATGAATCCTTTCAGAGCCCAAGAGACTTTTTGATCTACATATCTTCAGGATGTATTTTAAGCAATAAGATATAATACGGAGTGTGAATAAATGAACGTTTGATGTGTACCTTAATATTTATAATAATAAAATGATTTGTGTATCTTGACTGAAAGTTCCAGTGTTATTAGTTTGATCTATCAGAGAACAAATTATTCTTCAACTTTTTAAAACATTTATTAAAAGGAAACAGCAAATTCAGGTTATTTTTGAAAAGGACTCTGAAGCACATATTACAAATATGTGCATACGTGCATACTGGAAAATGGAAAAGAATGAAACTCATTTTCCTTTTCATAACGTATCCACTTCTCCCTTGGGTCAATTTCGCGAATCCACGCGTTTACCGTTGACAAATTAACTACTGAGCTACGTCCCTCCCCACCACCCCCTGCTTAAAACAAAACATGGTCCGAAAAGGACTACAATTTTAAGACTCCCATGACATGCGGTTATGTGGGATAGAAAAAGTACACCCGAGGTGATGGAAATTTCTAACCAGAACGATGTTTGTGATTGCATATGATTGAGACTTTTGTTCCTCTCTTCCATTAAGGGGTGGAACTTAGCCCAGTGGTAAAGTGCTCACTTGACGCGATGTCAGTGGGCCCTTTGGTCAATTTCTCATTCCAGCAAGAGCACCACAACTGGTATATCAAAGTCCATGGCATATGCTATCCTGTCTATGGGATGGTACATATAAAAGATCCTTTGCTATTAATGGAAAAATGTAGGTTTCCTCTCTAAGACTATTATGTAAAAATTACCAAATGTTTCACACCCAATAGCCAATGATTAACAAATGAATGTGCTCTAGTGGTGTCGTTAAACAAAACAAACTTTATTTTTAAAACTCATTCATTCAATAAATAAAACTAGCCTTTTACAGAAAAAAAACATTTTATTTACAGTTATATGGCGTCAGACTTATGGTTAAGGACCACACAGATTTTGAGAGGAAACCCGCTGTCGCCACTTCATGGGCTACTCTTTCCGACTGGCAGCAAGGGATCTTTTATGGCTTAAAGTGTGACTTCTTTATTTGACCATTTTATCATAAATAAACCACACCATCATATTTGCTGTGCGTCTCTGTTTCATGTGTTAAATATAATTTTACACTACAAATTAACAAGATAACTGCTATAATGAATGTTTTAATAATGTTCAACATATTGATCTAAATGTGTTGTTTTGATGGCCTAAGATCACCAACTCGCATTAATATGATGTCATATATTACCAATGATGTAATTACATGGGTGAAAGTTGAAGATTTTGAAAAACCTGAAAATAATTCTGGGTGCTAGAGCTTCTTGTGGTTCCTGGGCAAAGCCATGACGAGAGGGCCAGATGGAGACCCAGAAAATCCGGCATATGCCGAAAAACTTTCACCCATGTAATTAATATCTTAGCATATGAAAGACAAATTTACACCATATCGGCTGACATCATGGAATGGGCCTGTCTTGCATAGCAAAGGAGGTGTGTGTGTGTGTGTGTGGGGGGGGGGGGGAGTAATTTTTTTCTTCATAATAACTAGTCCAAAACAAAACCTATCAACTCAGTGTAATTCTAACACAACACATGAATTAACATTGCCAAAACAAAATAAAAATATACCATCAGTGTCTGTGGCAAACATTCCTAAAAAAAAAAAAATAAAAAATAAAAAAATAAAAAAAAACAAGAGGACAAAAAAATAAATAAAATAAAATGGGAAAGATATGTGTGATTAATTTACACAAATGTCACAGTCAGAGCTGCCAACCCCTAGCCACAAGTCAGAGTAGCATTCATGACAAGCTGAGCGTAGCAAAATATATTTGAGCATAGCATGGCCAAATGTCATAAACAGCAGCAAAAGAAAATACCAATTAACTGGGTCATGCTATTTTTAGCGTAGATAACGCTTGTCGTCAGTTATGGGATATGGACATACCCGAACTGTAACGTATGTTGTCAAATAAGTCGGGCCATTTGTACAGGATTATGAAAAAACGGATTTTAAAATTATTTTTAAACAGCATCGAAATACAATAAACCCTAAATTATTGTGTGATGTGATTAATACAAAATTTGAATGCTTATATTCTTAACTAAAGTTAAAAATTAAAATTACTCTATTCCGAACTGGTATACGTTCACATGCAATTTTCTGTGTTCATTGCATGCAAGTGTAGCATAACGGAAAACCAGTTCTTTGAAAGTTTTATAGTACACAACAATGGGGTCGGCCTACAGTAAAACTACACGTCCGTTATTGAATACATCTTACTGGAATTGTTTTACAATAGGTCTTAAATCGCAAATTATACTTTTATGTGCTGGAATTTTAAAAAGGCCACAGAAATGAGGAATTCAGTTTTTGTGTTACTGTATTCCAAGATTACGTCCAATTTTTAGTGGAATTTCCAGAAATCGCTAGATTTTTTTCAACTGAGCGTAGCAAATTACACCCAAAGCGTAGCAGTTGGCAGCTCTGCACAGTGTAAAATTAAAAATAAATTCAAATGAATAAATCAATCAAGTAATGAATAGACAACTTAATACCAACCAATAAGAAGTAAGTTGTTTCAGAAAGTATAAAAATAGTACAACTATCTGTAACCTTAACAGTAACCAATCATAAATCATAAGCCATGTTTTCACAAGTATAATAATAATCAACCAATCCGTGAATAGTTTACAATGTAATAAAGAGAAACTCACCAATCATAAGCCTACACGTTTCTGCATTGAACTGTGTCCAGTTAGAATTGGACAATGCCTGCTGCAACTCGATAGCTGTGATCTTGCCTGATCGATCGCTATCAACCGTCTGGAACCACTGGAACACTTGAGGATCCATCCCAGGTGGCGCTGCCCATCCACCTGGATATGAGCATTATTATAAAGATGCAATCCCACACCACTACATTGAATATGAAAATTGAAATTAAAAAATACAACTACAGTGTGTGTATGTACATGTATGTGTGTGTGTGTGCATGTATGGGTGTGTGTGTATGTATGCAACCCTTGAAATTTGGACAAGTTGGCTACGGCAGTTAAGTGCCGTTGCAAATAAATTTTGCAATGGCACTACGACGGCAATTTGAAAGAAAAGATTAATGCTGTCAAAATTATTCATATATAATCCACTGGTGTAATAATATGCTAAAACATAACATCTCAACTTTACTTTCGTACGCTTCTATACTGGAATAAACCAATTTATATTAATTAAGGATACTAAATTTATGCTTCTCTCTGGGATCTGTAATTGCCTACAGACTATTCACCACTCACAGATTTGTGACGGCAATGAAATGCTGTCGCAAATCAAGTTTGCGATAGCTTTTGCAACGGCATTGGCGATTGCCGCCGCGAATTTCAAGGGCTGTGTATGCGTGTGTGTGCATGTATGTGTGTGCATGTATGTATGTATGTATACATGTATGGGTGGGTGTGTGATATGAATTCTTCAAACGAATGAGTAGGCATGAAAGGCATAAGACTAGTGGGTCAGGAGGCATAACCCCCAGAACATTTTGAAATATGGAGTCGCTGAAATACCATCAAGAGTTATACATACTTAAAACATCAATAATAAAACTTTTTTATACCAGATTATTTTGCTCAGACCTTGCTTTTTAAGGTACGCGGGTGCGATAGAACTCGTACAACGAACGTAATTTCAATCTAACGAGTGTGAAAAACATTGCACGTTAAATTCAATAATAGGTACACATAAAATAGATGGGTATACTTATTTCCACTGTTTACAAAAATCTACAGTTTTCATAGCTCATTTAGCTTGATAGGAAGGTCCTTTTATTAAAACAACAAAGATTAAAAACATGGCAGTGGCTTCCATGCAGTCGTTAAACTGGTAATAGTGGTATTTCTCTTTGTTGAACAAACAGACAATTTTGTAGATGTACCAGTCGAAATCCAATCGGAGCCACACTGCCTATTTTATTTATTTTTGAGAGTGATTTTTCACTTGCCGTAACATATTAAGGTGTGTGATTTTCCACTCACTTATAATTTTCAAAAACCAAGGACTGTTTGCCCCTCGCCCCTAGCTACAGCCATGCATCATCACTGGCATAGCAGCTGCGATGGTTCATATATATTTATACACACACACACATATATATATATCCTCGTTTCAGTTTCATAGTTACTAAAGTTTGACACAACTTGCTCAAAACACAAATTCACTTTGTTCACGTGGCCTCGCTAACTAAAGGTTAAAATTTATTTTATTAGTTCACCTATCGATTAGTTGTCCGAGTGCTATTATTCCAATTAACAATTATCACCGTCTTGTTGTGTACGGTCTAACTTCAAACTATAGAATAGTACACACACGTCAAACCAACTTCAGAGTAATTAACTTATAAGTCTCGAGATCAAACATAACGGTAGGCTTACAACGGCAATCGCAATGCGTGTCGACTTCTGGGTCAACAGCCAATCAGCGCGCTGCATCGCGTCATTAATATTAAACAGCTGGCCACATTTTCCGGAAACAGAAACTACCGTTTTGTGGTTTTGTTTTTATAACGATTTAAAATCATTGCTGTATGAAACTGTTGTGGTATATTTCTACATACTAAACCAACAAGATTTAACTACCTGACACTTGTTAATGACCAGTGAAAACATACTGGTAAAATGCAAGACATTTGTTACCGTAATTTGGTCGCTATGACGGGGTCGTAATACACTGAAAACGACCACTGGGACTGATTTTACTGGTCGTAATCTGTAATAGCGGGGTGGTCTTAATACCGGGGTAGTTTTACTATAAAATAATAAGAAATTATTCTGGACTTTAAAAAACAGGTCTTTATGGTGGGGTGGTCTTAGTACCGGGGTGGTCGTTAGGTGGTGTTTCACTGTATATATAAATATATATATAGATGTATGTGTGTGTGTGTACCCCCACTTTTTGGCACCTTCCTATGCCCGTGATCGTGATACCTTGAACAAAATGTTAGCTGCTGTTTAACACATAACCCTGACCTTGACCTGGGGCTCCTCCAAATTGCTGCTGTGGGGCGCCACCGTACCCCGCAGGCTGTCCATAACCACCTGGCTGTGCTCCATAGGGCGGCTGTCCTCCTGGGGGTGGGTTCCCATACCCTCCAGGCTGTCCTGGTTGTCCAGGCTGTCCTGGTTGTCCTGGGTAACCTGGGGCTCCACCGTATCCTCCAGGGGCTCCCTGCTTAAAAAGAAGAAATAACGTGTTGGCATTACTGGGCTTCTAGAATTTTTATAAAACCCAATAGCCATAGGATCAGTCATTTAAAAAATGAACTAGCCACTTTAAGGTATTCAGTTTTACTAAATAATAGTAATAATCAGCTTTATCACCTAAAGAGGGAGATAAGAGCATAAAAACACTAACATTGGGATGATGGTCGGGATGGGTCAGGTTATTCATATTTACAAAATAGATGCAACTGTCACTTGACAAATGTTTTTCACTAGCCGTTAGGCATGGCAACAGTAGTTATTTACTAGCCCAACATTGAATATCACTAGTCATGGCAGTGGGGCTACTATATATGGGGGTTAGGCGGCTGTTTTTAACTTGACTGAGAACAAGTTATATAGTGCAGACCTCCCTAAATATATGCAGACTCAGCAGTCTGTATTTTATAACTATTCACTGAAGATCGCAAAAGGCAAGGTATGTGCTATCCTGTCTGTGGTATGGTAAGGTCCCTTTGTGCATTAGAAAAAATGCAGCGGGATTTTCTCTGATGACTATATGTTAGAATTTAATTATTACCAAATGTTTGACATGCAATAACCAACGATTAATTAATCAATGTGCTCTAGTAGTGTCATTGAACAAATCAAACTTCTTCTTCACTGAAGTTCTCTACATCTTCTGCATGCTGAAATTATACTTATACGAAGTACACTTATTTGCTCTGCTTTATAAAAAGTTACTTAAAGAGACAATCCAGAGTTTACTACATTGTAAGATGTCTCCGACTAATCAAACAGTTCTACGATTAAACTGACATATTAAATATATTTTCTTGTCTAGAATATCAGTGTCTGTATATTCAATCTGTTTCTGGTTGTCTTAATATTTGTAAGAAGCCCAAACTGAATTTTGCCTTCAAATAATGTCATATGTACGAACAAATATATTTTATGAAATGAAATTTAACCTACAGAGTTCGACAAATCAGCTAGCCTGACGCCCGTGGCTAGTACAGGGTTCAAACTTAAGGGTCGCCCGATTGCCCATGGCGACTGAAAACCCATAGTGAGGTTGCCCACCTGGCGACCAATTTGTTAATTATATGTTTCGTGTTTTCTCTTATAATCTGTTGCGGTTATTTTTAGAAAATATTATTCCGGCAAGTGAAAATAGAACCGGGCAACTGAAAGTGCTATCACTACTTGCCCGAATTGTAACTAAAAAAAAAAGTTAAGCGCAGACACTGCTAGTAGTTTTTAAGTTCGGGCTAGTGTTTTTTCTCTCGGCTAAAATTTTGTTTAATAAATTTGATTGTGACGTTTGTCATCGAATAATATCAACAAGGCAATAAGTATATATTAACAAACCACTTGAACTACACGTAGCTCTGCAAACTGCTGTAACATGCTATCTCTACATCACCACAGTTACAGCATGCATTGTTTACTTTTCCCTTTCAAGTTTCTGGGACTGCAAATAAGTCTAATGACAGGCATGTTTTGATTGGTTGGACACGTCACGTGGTAGTTAATCTTGCACATAAGTTTTAGGCTAAGGACTTAGACGCAACGAAAGGTTAATCTCAATCAAGTAAACTCCAGTCATGCTTTGAATTTCAGAGTTTGTTTTATATACCTTTTTGTTTTCTAATTTAACACTTCGCTGACATGTGGTTATTGGCAATCAGAAAAAGAATTTACTTTATTGATAACAGCACATGCAATGACTGCTTGGCCTCTTACGTGTAGCGGTCTGGATAATGCGTCACAGCTGCCGATACAAGATAATACCGTTTCTGTTCATCAATTACAACGGATTAGATGTCGCCTCTATATTCTTTTGATGGGATAATGTCCTGTATTTGACCAACTGACATCACCGTTCCTCGCGACATAAATAGTAGGGCCCTAAATGTATAACCCACTACCGAATACACTGACCCATCTATTACTGTGTGTCACAGTGTTGTACCCTCATTTAAATTTAATTATTGTGATAGTGGGTTTAGATATCAACCACAAGTTTGCTCAATTATTTTTCTCTGGGGGAGGGCAAAAGTGAAAATGGAAAAATGACGATGGATCACACTTGACAATAAAACAAACGTACAACACGACAAAAAACTGAAAGTTGCAACATGATTTAAGTGTTTGTTTTATTTTACTGTTTTACATTGTAAATATATAATGTTCCAAAAATTATATAAAAATCCAGTTCTAATTTATCAGGAATTTGGGCTAGTGCTTTATCTTGGTGGGCTAGTGGTTTTCACAAATCCACTACTGTGACTAGCCATATGGCTAGTGACTTTTCAAAATATTTGTCATACTCTAACCTACTACAAATATTAGAACGACCAGAAACACGTTCAACATACAGCCACTAATATTTTATACAGAAAAATATATCTTATCAGGGATTTATCCAGGCTTTATGCGGTACCGAACATCGGCCCCTTCCCAAAAGCAAATGGCACTGAAAATTCTCAATTTCTCGACTATAAATTCCCAAATTGGTTAATAAATATTTACATGTAGTTTTAAATGTTTGTTCCGATAAATTAATGTATTAAAGTAAATATTTCTCCCGTAATCACCAAAACAACCACTGACAGTTCTGTTACCCCATGCGATCGTATATAAAATAGCATCAAAACAAATCTTGACGTAATCTGTACAAATACCACGTTTTCGCAGGTTCTTGCGCATGACACCTAGGTTCAACTGACACTTTCACCCTATTACGACAATAGGGTAAACCGGGCAGTGGTTAGCCTACTGTTGAACTTTGGACGAGTACACAACCGCAGGGGCGATCTTTCCACAAAACACTCATATCCACCATTTTGTTTGTAGTTTATGGTGTGCGTGACCGTCATTTGAACACGTTTTCAGACTTGACTTTAAACTGCGAAATCAGGGCTCGCGCTGCCGTTCGCCAATTAAAAAAAAATTGGCGAAAGAATTTCCGATTTGGCGAAAAAATTGGCAAACTTTTTAGACCCAAACCAGTTTTGTTCAGTTGATCCGCCTCGCGTTGTGAACAAGCGTTATTTGCATGTCCACATGGCCAGTCTATTATTCGAAAGCTGCTTGTCGTAAAGTTAGAAAACGCGATTAAATAAAATGAAATACTATTTAAGCCATGTTGCATTGTTAATACTAAATGTTTGATTACTATCGACTACAAGTTTTACTTTTTATTAGTCATGGTTTTTTTCATGCCGGTTGATGTTATAAATCTAGGTCACATGGTTGAGTTCATTTCCACGAAGTGGGTGCATTGTCGAGGAATACATATGATATTGTTTCTCACTTTTGCTAAAACTTTCTACGTTTACAGTTTATATTTCAAACATATTAAATGGCGAAATTATAATTAATTTGTGCTATATCTACTGATGAATAGTATTCAATATAAATCATATGGGGAAGTTAAAAAACGAGGTCATGGCGTAGGGTATGACTAAGATTGCGCACTTTTAATTATTATTAATTTAATTTTTATCAGCTTATATCAGTAATAAGCATAATTTGTAACAGATACTATGGAAGTTGAATCTAAGAATGCTTGTCTTCAATAATTAACAGAAAAATGCCCAATGACAACAGGTAAATTCTGTTATAATATTTTGTTTATCTAGAAATAAATGTTAAAAACAAACTAATATAATTATGAAGTTTATAAAGTTAGTACAAATACATAAATTCAGTAGCCTGAAAAAACCTTCCCAATTATGACTAAAATCGCGCTAATTTTCCCAATCCCATAAGCCATGGGACCATGGCGAAATATCCTGGATAAATCCCTGCTTATATGTAATTACAATTGTTAAAAAGTCTCTGCTAGTCGATAGCATCTTAAACATTACAGCATTACATGTCCCTTTAAACTGCTAAATAATTTTATTTTTATGGGCATGCTGGCATGTTTGGTTTTACATACTGGTATCACCAGGCATCGAAATAAGCATTGTGTCTGGTAACCCATTTACAGGTTCCCACAAAATATAACCTGGTAACCTACAGGTTACCACAACTATATGAAAATTAGAATTAAATTCCTGTTAATACTACTTTTAACGCGGAAATTCTATAATTGTTTTGGTGTGCGCGAACATTGGTACGAGAAACGAAATCCGGAAGTAAATGAAAACATGGACTGCCGAAATTGCTTTGCAACTGCACAAGAACATGCCATTTTGAACGAGAAAACAAAGCTTAAACGCGGAATGACTATAATTGCTTGCAATTGCACAAGAACATCAATGCAATTCCTTACGAGAAAATAAAATGCTGAAGTCTGGTTTTCATTAAGAAACAAAACTACAGTTCGTTGAATTTTTTGGTGGAGAACGAAACACCGCTCTCGGCTTTTCGTACATGTGGTAACCTCCCGGTAACCTGAACGATCGTTCTCGACTTATTTCGATGCCTGTATAACTGACCTGTCATTTCATTTCCGATTTTTCATCTTACATTTTGTGTCATTTCTAAATAATAATTTTAAAAAATATTCCCGAAGGACACAGTGGTAAATCAGGTAAGGCAATGCAACACTATCCTTGCTGTTGACATCGTAAGATTTCAGTGACACAGCGGCAAGAAACGAGGGTACCCAAGGCAATTGTTGTCGGTGCTGTGATGAAATTCGAACCTTGACTTTGATGCCAGTTTAGTGCACTGGGCACATTAAGGTAAAACGTTTTTTAATGTACACATGATTGGACTGCTGGGGCTCCATTGCATCTGCCAGTCCCTCCTATATCCCCCCCCCCCAACTTTCTGTCTTGGACGAAAGAGCTTGCTTTGCAAGCTCTTGTGCCCACGACAGGCGTGAACTACAACAGCTTGTTCTGAATGTGCATGTTAAACCCTATGTCATGACAATGTACACAGTGAGTTAAACACTAAGACATAGTTTTGACTATTAGACGCGTTTTTTGATAACTGAAATTATACTTTACTTAAATTTTATTGTTTAGAGTATCCATTTCCGTACATTCACAGTGTTTTTGGTCAGCCTGATGTTTTTTAATATCACAAAATGCATTTCTCATATTTTTAAAAAAGCACGTGCCTCTGAGAAGTAACATTTATGTAGTCGAGTTTTATTCTATTTTAGAGCGTATTTCACCATTTCAAAGTCAAAGACTCATCTTTCACCCAATTGTAAGTTTATAAAAATGTGTTACAGGTTTGTAAATTAAAGTAAACTTAATGTCAATTTTCATGAACTGAAACTAGGGTATGTCCCTTTAACATTGTTGAAGATTTATAATGATGCAAGTACTTCAATCATGATTTTGTGAGTATCGGAGTATGGTAGGTTATACATACAACATTGTTGGTTTGTGTGTACATTTGTTGCACTATTTTGGTTGAGAAATGATTGAAATATGCCGTATGGTGCCTCCAGTTTTGAATACCAGCTATATTATGGGTATTTATGGAGATTGGAGTGTAGTAAGAACCACACTAACTACATCCTAGCCCGAGTACTCTGACTGTAAGAGAGATAGACGGACATTTGGACGTAAATACGCTCTCAACAGTCAGAGACCATCCTATATCTTTTTTTGGCAAATCTTGACTACCAAACGGTTGGCAAAGATTCCCGCTCTAATACCACAACAATCCTATGTTTGACGTCAAATACCTTTACATCGACCATTTTCGAGTTAACAAATGGAAAAAAATCCCACTAATAACAACTTTCCAACAAAATCCCGTATCAATAACTCGGGGCCGAGTTATCCGAGACAACTCGGCCTCGGGGCCGAGTTGTCTGGGCCGAGTTGTCCATGGGTCCGAGTTGTCTGGTCCCCATTTATTGGTTAGGGGCTATGAACTGCTAATAGTACTGTGTAATTATCGATGTTTTTTTGGTCAATTTAAAACCAATTTGAATAACATAACACAATTAATGAAGAAATAATAATGCCTTTAATGGTTACTGATGTATTCTAACCCAAAATAAGGCACCAAGTTAAATAATTTGCACTGTGCCAATTTTTTAAAGTCTTGTGTAATGTTTTGCCAAAGGGAGTTACTTGCCTTGATTACAAAAAGTTTAATTTTGGGGGTCAAAGTAATATTTTTGAAAAATTTCTTTTACATTATCATTATTTGGGGTGTGTTCCACCACTAGAGCTATAAATATATGTGATTGTTACAAAATTCTGAAAGTGTCTACGGTCCCTATAGTGGTGATAAGACTAAACGTCGGTTGATCACTGGACAGTGACTGGCTGCGACGGACACGTCCTCATCAAAGAATGAATTCACTGAAATAATTTGAATCCTCTAAATAGTAATAATAATTGTGCTCACATTTAATTATTAATATTTTGTTAAAAACAAACACCTTCTCTAACTAACATTCCTTGTATTTAACAATTTAAAGAATTTAACAAGGAAGAAAATAAATCCCATTGTATACTTATTTACTTACTTTTAAACCACACAAATGGCACTAATGCGAATTTTGTTTGCCAGATGGTGAGAACACGCCCTGGTAAATGTTTAAGTGTACAATTACACAAGAGCTAGCTATTTGTCACAGTTAGACTTTCACTTTTTACCTGTGGTTGACCGTAGCCGCCGTAAGACATTATAATTCTGCTGTGTTGTACTTTCCGCCTGTTTGAAGCGCATTCGCCAAACGGAGTTCATGTAGTCATGCGCAGTATCATAGATAGGCATTCCCGCAGATGAAGTTAAAAAAACAGTTGTGGGCAAATGCTACTAAAAGAACAGAAGGAGGAAAACCATGGATGCCACGATCGAATTTTACATACCTCTGTAGCGAACATTTCATTTCAGGCAAGTAAAGTTTACACTTTAACAGAAGTTATACTTTTTAAAACACAAACTCATAAGAGGCAATAAAAGTTTTAATGAAATATTACCACAAAAATAGGGATATTTATAATCTCTCCCTCTTTCGTCAAACCAAACTGAAATATTTCTGATGGGACGGACTATAAATTACTTCATGATGTATGTATGCACTTTAGTTGATTAGAGTATTCCTTTTGTTTATATATATATATATATATATATATATATATGTGTGTGTGTGTGTGTGTGTGTGTGTGTGTGTGTGTGTGTGTGTGTGTGAGAGAGAGAGAGAGAGAGAGAGAGAGAGAGAGAGAGAGAGAGAGAGAGAGAGAGAGAGAGAGAGAGAGAGAAAATTATGCTAATGTATATATATTTTATGATTTCATAGGTAAACCAAACAAGGATCCAGATCACCCTGACTATATACCAAGTCTGTTTTCGTTTGCTCCAAGTTCAGCAGAAAAAGACATAAAGAAAGTACAACGATATGAATCGGCCCAGAAAAGAAGGCATTTATCAGAGTCGAGTAATAGCACTAATAGACAACTATCATACATCATAAAGATGGACATGGCACTGATTTCCCCTGAAAAAATTGATGTTGTGCATGTTTCACCTCCAAAGTTGGACAGTTTAAAAAAAGCACGTATGAGTAGCTGTGATGATTTTACTGAAAAGACTGCTGTAGAAATAAGAGATGCAGAAATCTGTAAATTAAGAGAAGAAAGAAATATGTGGAAAGCCAAATTTGAAGAGGTACATAGTGAACTTTTGTGTACAAGGCTGACTGTTGAGTCACTGAAGTGTAATGCTAATAAATTTAAATATTACACTGGTTTGGATTATAACACATTTCAAACATTGTTTGAATACCTAGACCAGTATTTACCCGATATGAAAAAATCTAGGCTTTCCGCTATAAATCAATTGTTTGCAATACTAGTCAAGTTGAGGTTGAACTTACCATTTGAAAACTTGGCTGACCAGATTGGCTTGGCACCGAGCACTGTTCATTCCATTTTCTGGAAATGGATGGACTTGTTGTATATGAAACTGTCATTTCTTGTTCAGTGGCCACACCCAGACGCGTCTAAGGCAACATTACCTTCCATTTTTAAACAATATTTCCCACGCTTAACAGGCATAACGTATTGTTTTGAAATATGTATTGACCGTCCAAAACTTCTTGAGACTAGGGTCCAGTTGTTTTCTAATTATAAAAAAACATTCAACT
>JAECMU010026163.1:0-13089 GCA_016106625.1 Dracogyra subfuscus | reverse complement strand
ATTATTTTAAAAACTGAATTAATGAAATGAAAGTATGTTTGTTAAACAATTCAGCCCATTGTCTAATGAGCATCCACTCGGTTACCTGACAGTCAAAGAGCACGTACCCATGTACTAGTCGAAACGAATAATCGCCCAGTCACACGACCTGCAGCAAATTCCTTTCGGTTATGTAGTAGCAAAGACGTCATTGCCACAACAATTTTGCCTATGTTTGTTTATAATTATTATTATCGTATAACATTTTGTGAAATATCAGTGAAATAATTACATGTATATAGTTACAGTCACTTTAACTATAATAAGATAATCACCACAGTACAGCGGAAATGACGTCGAATGGTATATAAATAATTTGTACTTTAAATAAGAGTTTATCATTCCTTTTCCCCCTTTTCCACTGCCATTCCATTGTCGTAAACGATTTTAAATTTTTTTAAATCCAAAGCTTGTTACATATTAAAATGGCTGAAAACTGTTTGATTAATCACGGCTAATTGCATCTAAAATGAATTGTGCTTACTACCGATTTGTTATTGTTTTGGGGAACTATACTTGACGTACTGAAAACGTATCACCCAATTTTCAATGGTTACAACTATCACATGTGTGACGTTGTTATAATCCTTGTATACAAATTGTTGGTTATTTATTGTCTACCAGAATACATATAGTTACACAAAATCAGTTAAATGTATAATTTAGTTTTCTCATATCCCACCAATCTGACTAGTGTATTTTTAAAAAGTTCAGTATATATTAATTGCGCAACAATACATTGTTTAGGAAGAATCATACTACCAAAAAGGTATTTATGGCTCCTGTCGGTTGTCTTCTAGAGAATAAAGGTATAAAATAAATAGAATGTTTTAATGTTCTCAATCAATTATAATTGATATACATGTATATGAAGAGTTCATGGAAATAATCTATAATAAAGTTACACGTTTTCGTAGTTTCATATTTGTATCTAAGCTAGCATATTTAACGCAACTCTTAATGGATTTAATTACAATAATTATAGGTGGTTTTTTTAGTTTAATGAATCATTGTGATCGTGATACACACGACTTTTATAATACTGACCATTTGTTTGAACATCACACGTTATTCCTTTGAATCCTTCATATATATATATATATATATATATATATATATAATTTCTGCAGTTTCAAATGGCATATGCTGTGCAAGCGAGACTATTATGATGTAAGCACAGACCTTCCTCCAAGATATAAATCATATTTATTATTATGACGTAGTTACAATGTTATCAGTAGACTTAAGGATACAGTGTTATGTTTAAGATGTTTAATTATAAGACAATAGTTTTTAAGAATATTGGTGAAGCTTCCATTTCATATCAAATTAAAATCATTTGTGTTGAAACGGCGTTGCCTGTTGTTTTTATTTTATTTTATTTTATTTTATATTATATTTCAGGCCATGTGTTCTAGTTCCAACGTTATATGCCCAGATAAAAATAATTGAATAATAAAAATAATTTTAAAACCTGACAGAAAAATATGCTTTAAAATAGGTTAGTTGTTTTAATTATATAAACATCATTTATGAACGTTTGTCTGCATTTAAGCCACCCCTCCTTCTTGTAGCGAAGCAGGATGGATGGAACATATTGTTACGGATCTCTTAGGGGAGAGATACGATTTTGATTAGGGAATACGGTCTTGTCATTCAGATTAAATAATTTTAAGTCAAGTCGAGGAATATTTTTGAAAACATTTCATGACTTCGGTCATTTCTGTCGCAATGTAGGGTTTAATACATTTCATGTATCCATATTTATGATAATGTAATAAAACATAACACAGACAATCCATGCATGAAAAATAAATAAAACTTGTACTTGAGGTTGATTGCTGATGATACAGTCTTGCGGGGAACTGGACGCACTGTAGACTATCTCAGAGGGTGCTTCAAAGGGGTTTTAACAAAACAAAAGGCAGACAGATTGGGGCAAGAGGGAATTAGTCCACAAAATCTCAAAACAGCATATAAAGCAAAACTATATAATTTTTAAAATAAATCTAGCACAATGTCATAAAGGTTAAATTCCTTAAGGTTAAGGTTAAAAATATAAAACAAAAGTATTTAAATATCCTTAAAAGACGTTTCCAAAGGAGAAGCGAAACAGGCAGGAACATTTATTATCATGATATTCAGTGCCCGTATTCTGTGTCGGTCACAGTATAATATGGTACCCAGCTATGTTATTCAACTTTAAAGTGGGAATACTCGCTCTTACGCCCACAAAGTTACTGTTAAGATTTATTTTGATTAACGAATCCACTAGAGCCTACATTCTGACACATAAGAAACCCGATACATGTTTTTATTAGTAGTAAGGGTTATTTTACATGCACTCGTATTTGTTTTAAATACTCCTGGGCGTTCTGTAACCTCACCGTGGTGCAGGGGTGTAACATTCTCTTTGAGAATTGCCAGTGCAGCACAAATCCCCTTGTTTTCTTCGAGATACAATTGAACTTTTGAGTAAACGTCAGTATCTATCTGTGATATTTGTATTTTTGCACAGTTCTTTACACTGTTTTCATTTAAATCTTGAATTTTTATATTGATGCTGATCATCACTTTATTTGTTTGCATTATCATAGTTTGACACCCAATAGCCGATGTATTTTTCGTGCTGGGGTGTCGTTAAACATTCATTTATTTATTTATTTTGTTTTAAATACTGGTACAAACTTTTTTTTGGTACAAACATCTCACGCGTTAAAAATCTAATAGAAACTATCTGAAACCGTTCAATGTAAAGGTGGAAACTAATAAACAGTTTTAATAAAATTTCGTTCAGGTAGTGTCCCATGGATATATTTACAAACACCTTATCATTAAGGACATAATTATCTGAAAGCCTCAGTGTTCAAAGACACAAACTTATTTTTTTTCAATCACTGTTTGTAGTCCTAAAGAGGAGTTTTAACCATTTTTCTTGACCTGTCAGCAGTTTGATAACTGTAGAAAAATACTGTTAAAATAGTATTACCAAGTCTGGTAATAGTATTACCATTACTGAATTTTCCCCCCCCCCCCCCACACACACACAGACACATTTAAGATGCAAGAATAGGGATGTTCTAGAATGCGTTGGGGAAACAGAATATGAAATTTCAAATAAAATTAATACATAATGTAAAACTAATAGCCTTTATCCAGTACAGGGAAAGGATGGGTCGTAGATATATCCTCTACGTGTAGGCCTACTCTATAATCGTATGACATGAGTTTAATATACGTTTGCTTTTATTCAGTCTGATTAAAATGAGCTCCACTGGTTAACAGACCAGTAAAGCTGATTTCAATCAGATTTTATTTTATTAGGATAATGTCACCTATTGCTCGTTTATTATATCTGATGCATTAAACGATTACTTTACAATAACTAGTAGAAATATAGTACAAAATATGACAATTTCAAAACAATCGCTTCTTAGTCGGACTATGTGATCTGATCTAGGATATACCTGTGGGTGGTTTTTTTTTCTCACAGATATTGTTCCTCTTTCCCTTGACACAATTTATATTAATTGAGCATGTGACATACACGTACCCTCATACGTATCTAAATAAATAATACTTCACAAAGACCACCTTAAGTGCGTACAGTAGTTATGCACTTAAGGTGATCTTAGTGTTAAGATCGTCTTAAAAACAGGGTCCCAAACGACAAGAATCACTAGATTTGTAGAAAGTCACAAGTTCAACAAGGACTTGTGTGTAAGACGTTCTCTCTGAGCTCGAGATTGCTACCCCACCCACTCCCAGACTAGTCTGGATCCGGTACAACAAATACTGTAATGCAACTAGGTCTAATGCTTTCGATAACAGAAATAGACGGACATTAAGACGTGTTACCACTGATCTCCGACTTAATCCATTTGCACTTCCTACAAAAACGGAAAGAATTAATTTGTAAAGTAAGCTTTTATCTGCGAGTTTCACATACATATTATATACTATTGCTGTCAAGGCTTAATGCCATTAATTAAGAGTCTGGTTCGATCATGATGGAAGTACTTGTATCGGCCGTCTGGCTCGTTAGATCAAACAGCAGACGTCTCAAGCAAGTGACGTCTGCTATAGAGTTATTTCCCTTTATTATATGGCCGTGCTAGTGTACGCGTGTATTTGCCTAAAATCTCTACGTCATGCAAGACGGTAATAATAAAGATGATGTATAAATTGGTCAGAACCAACTATTTTGATAGAGAAGGATGCTTCGATTACATTATAAATGACACATTATCGACAGACATTATATATGTTCACTGATGTTGGTTTGTTGGGTGTTAATGTATTCTATGATACTTTAGGAGATCTGGAGCTATCATTACGCTTTCGCCCGCTTTAGTATTAAAACTATTTTTAAAAAAGAAGTTGTGAGGCTTCCAAATTCATAGAAAGCTGCACTATTTTTTAACTTATTACTTATATTGTATTTATATTCATAGACAGTGGCGGATCCACAAAAATCCACTTCCGGGGGCCTCATTGACAATGACATGAGGCGGAATGCCAAGGGAACTTTGGGGGGAGGTTTGGAGGGGGAGAAAATTAATATATAATAAAATTATAATTGTCGCAAAATTTAATGGTGGCCGGGGCCTGCCCGGATTATTTAATATAAATTGAGGCAAAAAAACAAAATACCCAACAATTGAGGCAAAACCTGTGGAATTTATTATCCTGTATGTGGAAAAGCCGTGTTTTCTAATAGGTACTATACGTGGAACATTGAATGGTTCTGTGGCATCGTGGAACCTGACGTTTTATTAGGTGGACTCTAACTTGTAAGAATATTTGTCGTGAAGAAATAAGGTTTTCTCATTTATATGAACTCAATCAACAGAGTGTTTACTTGAGGTGCTTGGGTTGGAGGATCGAAACTCCTCAATGGACTGATTTTTATCCCCTGTCGGAATCAGGTATATTAACGGACGTGATATATGCTGTCCTATTTGTGGAACAAACAGTGTATATAAAAGATCCTTTAATGCTAATAAAAACATATATTGGTTTTCCCCCGAACACTGTGTCAGAATTACCAAATGTTTCACATTCAGTAGCGATGATTAATAAATCAAAGTGTGTAAATTTTGTCGTTAAACAAAACGAATTTTGACTTTTGTGTTATTTATATTTGTCTTGCTTGGACTGATAAATCGCCATACTCAAGAGCTATTCTCCTTCAACGTCGACAAAATACCCGACAGTGATTAACGAGGCGTTTTAGAACAGTTTGGAATGCGCGGTCGGTCTAGGATCGATCCCCGTCAGCTAACCACTGGGTTTTTTCCCGACATAACCATATGTCCGACGCCGATATAACCGTAATTATAATGTGTTGAGTGCGTGCGTTTTGTTTTGTTTGTGTTTTATTTGTTTTTGCTTTTTGTTTTGTTTTTCGGTGAGGAGTATTGTTGGTTTGTTTTGGTTTTTGTTGTGATTGTTTGTTTGTCTGAAAAGGGCAGTTTGGGTTTGATGAAGGCAAATAAAAGAAAGAAATGTCTTATTTAACGACGCACTGAACACATTTTATTTACGGTCATATTCTGTCATACATATGGTTAAGGACCACATAGATATTGAGAAGGAAAACCCGCTGTCGCCACTTTACGGGCTACATTTTTTTATTAGCAGCATGGGCTCTTTTATATGCACCATCCACAGACAGGGTAGTACAAAACACGGCCTTTGATATACCTGTCATGGTAGACTGGCTGCAACGAGAAATAGCCCAATGGGCCCACCGACGGGGATCGATCCCAGACCGACCGAGCATTGAGAGAGTTCTGCACCACTCGGATACGTCCCGCCCCCTTGAAGGCGAATAAGCAGAGCTCCAAACACGAACGAGATTTGTCGTGGGTTCGATGATAAAAATAAAATACCCGCTCCCTCTCCCCCTCCCCCCAAAAAAACAAACAAAACAACCCCATTAAAAAACAAAACATTTTGAAATAAAAATATTCAGAGACTCGGTTTAGGGAAATTTAGTGTTGTATATTGTGAACAATGTATTTTTAAAAAATAAATTAAAAAGGGCACTTAAACGGGGTGGGTGGGGTAGGATCATCGGACCCCCGTGAATTCCTGTTTCCGCCAATGTTATTGTATTTTTATTGATTATTAAAATGTTTCTTCTTCTTCTGTTCTTTTTTCTTTCTTTCTTTCTTTTCTTTTTCAATTACCCCACACCTGAGCTATACTTGAACTACACATCATTGACTTTAAATGTCATCGATCATTATATTCCGTTCGCGGGTTTTTTTTTTTCTTCTGTATGTTATTTTTTCCTTCTTTTTCTTCTTTCTTCACGAACAGGCACTCTTAAGTCAACATGCCTGACTATAACACGACAGTAATATGAAAAGTGTAAACGTCTTTGTGTAGTTGTTGCCCTAGATGAGATAACCTTATGTGATGCTGATACAGTAAACGTGACTACAAGTGGTCACAGAACGCGGGTCTTGACAAACGCGTGAGCGTTATAATTGTACGCCTCACGTTATGAATGTTTGGCTTTCGCGGTAATTTGTCAATCCGATGACCAAGTAATTTGGTTAATGCACGCACAGTGTTATCCGAAGTCGACTCTAAACAAATAGGTTTTTTGTCCGTATTGAAGTTTTGGTTTATTAAATAATTCAGCTCAGCGTCACAATTCACAACGAGAGAGAGAGAGAGAGAGAGAGAGAGAGAGAGAGAGAGAGAGAGAGAGAGAGAGAGAGAGAGAGAGAGAGAGAGAGTAGAATAAGCAGACGACAGCCACATCACGCTAAGTGCAAGAAAAAAAAGAGTACTTTTAACGATTGAATCGGTGACCGTACTAAATATTATTGCGCGTCAAGATTCTTCAGTCATCTGCAAGATATTAATTTTATTTTACTAGCTGTACCCCGAGCTTAGTTTGCATGAGGGTGGGGTGGGGGTGGGAGGTGGTGACCTTACACTAGGTTTTCTCCTAAAAAACAAATATCACTGCCGTGTATATGGCCAGCCTACAATTGCTGATGTTATATACACGGCCGTTGTGTAAAATAGCCATTTCTGTGTCAAGTCAAGTGATCACAAATATGGCCGCGCCCATGGACGGTTTTTGTTATGGAATTCATCTTTGTACTCAGTAATTAGCACGATGTGTGTACCTCAGTCGGTTGGACATATCTGGGAAAATATCCTTTCGAAATGGCGCATCGGGAAGATCTAAAACTTGAGTCACCTCTAGCCTTCCCCTTATCAGTGTTTCTGCTAGAAAGTAAATTTGGGGTATGGTAACATGGAACTGAATGCAACCACAGTCAACAGAAAAGAAAATGGGTTACGTTTAGGGTTAAGGTTAAGAAAAGCATTACAGTAATGATAAGAATAATTAATTTTGTCAAACGGTTAACTTTAAAAAATCAAAAATGCTAAAAATGTTGGTATGACGCCATACCCGCATTACCCTCTGACAGAAACCCTGCTTATTGGTATTTTGGAGGGAAGGGCTAGAGGGGACCGTGTGTAATACTTCGGCAATCGTCGACGACCAAATGGTAGCCATCTAAAATACACATTCTCCCCACCCCTAAATCCGGTGCTACAGAGCTTTAGTTTGTTTATTCCCGAGTCCTGTTCATGGCATTAAACTAACATGTTGTTAACCAATCACGTGGGCACACACTTTAAATTTGCTCTAGGTCACCACAAGAAAGTACAGCGCAGGTTCGTTTCGCATATAGGGACGTCAGGTTTCTTCGTGTAGCGTTGGTACTGGTTAACAACATATAAGTTTAATATCATGACTGGACTGCAGAATAATCAAACTAAAGCTCTATGACGCTAGATTTGCGGGGAAATTTGTATTTTAGACACTAGCTGGCTACCATTTGGTCGTCCACGATCGGCAAGCAGTCGACAGTGCAGATCAAACGAAGAGGAACGACCAGAAGCACCACAAACTGTTAAAAAGACTTTGCGTATTTATATCATAGACAAAATGACCGGCTTCGGTGGTGTAGACTGTGTGCTTATCGCATCGAACATAGGTACTGGGTATTAAAGGCAAATACCATAGTTTCAACGTAAAAATAGACACTAAGTTTAGTTAATATACAAACTTTTAACACACATGGATAAACTTGGTTGGTGTGGGATCGATCCCCGTCGATGGGCCCATTGGGCTATTTCTCATTCCAACCAGTGCACCACGACTGATATATCAAAGGCCGTGGTATGTATTACCCTCTCTGTGGGATGGTGCATATAAAAGATCCCTTGCTGCTAATCGAAAAGTGTATGACCATAAAGTGGCAATAGCGGGTTTCCTCTCTCAATACTTGTTTGATCATTAACCATATGTCTGACGCCATAAATATAATGTGTTAAGTGCGTCGTTAAATAAAACATTTCCTTTCATACACTGAACTTCATAACAAAATAGTATTCTGACAACAACAACAACATCAAACGACAAAACAACACGGTACACTGATATCATTCAATTCAATACACACACGTCTATAAATGTGAAACGGACGTTATTAATATATAACACGAAATCGGTTAGAGTAAATAGCGTCTAAACTGATAATTTCCCATATTGATTTCTGGAAATCCTTTGGGCGCGAGTCTCCTCTGCAACACTCAGAAATCCAAAATAGCGCATATTATTGAAAATTCGTACTTGAATGATACAAATTTCCTTCTGTGGTCAGTCAGATTCTGTGTCTGTTTACACGATGTCTCTTACCGAACCACTTAAAGCGGCAATCACGGCTACATATTGACAGCCCGAAGGTTGGCCCGTATAGAGTGATACGTTAAAGCTGTACATAGTCTCGAGTATAATTTTATTATTTAACTTTTTAACACCGAGAAGTGGCCTGCTACTTCATTGGTCTCTGTTACGACAAACTTGTGTTGTACACGTATGATAGGATGTCGATAACCGTTAAAGGGACATTCCTGAGTTTGCTGCATTGTAAGATGTTTCCGACTAATAAAATATTTCTACTATTAAACTTATATATTAAATATATTTTCAATGTGTTTCTGGTCGTCTTAATATTTGTAAGAAGCCCAAACTGGATTTTGTCTTCAAATAATAACATTGCGTACGTACGAACAAAACAACATATTTTAGAGAAAGAAAAAAAGAAATTTAGCCTAGTACAAATATTAGAACGATCGGAGACATGTTTCATATACAGCCACTAATATTTTACGCAAAACAAAATATATTTGATATGTAATTATAATCTTTAAAAAGTTTCTGTTAGTTTCTGTTAGTTGATCACATCTTAAAATAAAACTGCTGTTGACTTTAAAGATTTATGTACAATCATACATATAGATATACATATGCATATATACATATATGTATATGTACAAATACATACATTTACATAACTGTATAATTCTGACGGACCTATACATGTGCGCGTAGGGTTTGCATCTGTATGTGTGGTGGATGTGTGTAGGTGTCACGTGTGTGTGTGTGTGCGTGTGTGTGTGTGTGTGTGTATGCGCGCGCGTTGTTTACAATAACTAAGACTTTCTACTGTGACATTCATTATGTACATCCTGATACATCTAAATAGACGTTTAGTAACTTTAGTATATGAAGTCTTTTCTACACGAACCCACTAGGAGATTGTATTTTTCCTAAGTTTTATTAAGTTTCAAGCACGCTGTCCTGGACACACAACTCAGCTACTTGAGCTGTCTGTCCGGAAGAGAGGTTAGTGATTAGTGGTTAGTGAGAAAAACGTATGTCAGAAAGAAAGGTTTTATTTAACGACGCACTCAACACATTTTATTTACGGTTATATGGCGTCAGACATATGATTAAGGACCACACAAATATTAAGAGTGGAAACCCGCTGTCGCCACTTCACGAGATACTATTTTCCACAAACAGGATAGCACATACCACGGTCTTTGATATACCAGTCGTGTATTAATTAAAAAAACCCACCCCCAATACCAAAAATGGTAACCCCCACCCACAACACCACCACCAAAACAGGTATCCCCAAACAATAACGTCAGATTTGTGATAGTAACGTTATATATATTATATATGTAGCTATAGTATTTGTATTAGGGGTTTCTGTTTGGGGATACCTGTGCCCAACACTACCACCACCAACAACAACAATCAGAAGAAAATAAATATTACATTATAAACTTCGTCTTGGCCTCGGCGATCTGAACATCAACACATGTTCACGTTTCATATCAAATGTGGTTCAGACACGGGGGAGCAGCGGGTGGGGGGGGGGAAGAGCCCCAATAATTCTGAATAAAAAAATATTATTGGTATACATGTTAATGCAGAGATACGTTTTGCTTGCAGAATACAGGAAATTGAATTTCAGGACATCTAGTTTCCAAAATGTTACGGGTGAGTATACCCCAGAACCCGCTAAAAACGTTGCTTTGCGCCTTCAATCTCAGTCACCCCCACCCCATTCCTACTTACTTCCGCCATGCCTGTGGTTGCGTACATATAAAATATATAATTAAATAAAACACAGTGCAAACTTAAGAAATATTTGAAACACACTGATTAGTTAATTATAAGCTATGTGTACTAATACTGTACAGTTCTAAAGGTAAAACTTTGCTTTGTTTAACGACACACTGATTTATTAATTACGGGTATTTAATATAAAGTATATGGTAATTTTGACTCGTAGTCTTTAAAGGAAACCTACAAGTTTTCCATTAGCAGCAAGGGATCTTTTATGTATGTACTTTCCCCACAAACAGCAAAGACCAGTTATGGAGCACGGTTTGGGACAGAAAAACACCAATCAGAGAATGGGACCCCTGGAGTGGTGCGATCCTAAGACCCAAGCACATCAGACGAGCGCTTTGCAGACTGAGTTAGATGTTACCCCCACCCCCACCCCCACCCCCAACACACCAGTTTTAGGCGGTCCTCTGGAAACACTAAAACTGTGGCAAAACAATCGGTAAAACCTTTTTTTATCTTCTTCTTTTTTAAATTTTAAAAATCTTTTCAACTAGTGATCTTGTCAAATGATTCAAACCATTGATTAAGTGACTGACATATATACTCATTGATAAAAGACAAGCATGGTTAATATATATGTATCAAAACCAGGTCCAAGTAATTTTAACCAGATGCAAAGAACCGTTAATAGTTCTAATGACATCTCGATCATTTAAACAACCGAAAGGCCGACTGTAACAAATGATTATTCAATGGCAGCGAAGACAATTAAAGTGTCGAAACTGTCGTGACAGTCTACACTAAATTACGAAGACATACTCAGTAGATTAAGACTGGACATGCCGTGAAATCGGCGCTCCATTACTCGCTGATTTCTATCTGTACAAATCGTATCAAAACCAAATAAAGCTTTTACCACAAAGGAAAAGGTTAAAATACTTTCCATATACTGTGATTATATTATAGCATTTAGTAAAAGCAAAATGATATATATTATTATTAGCTGAACGAATGAAGCAGTACGCCCACGACTATTACATCAAAGTGTTGTGTTGTGTACTGCCCGGTCTATTATGAGGAACAACACTACTAGAGCACACTGATTTATTAATCATCGACTATTGCATGTCAAACGTATGGTCATTTTAACAGTCATAGACAAAAATTTTCCATTAGTAGAAAGGGATCTTTTATACCCATCCCACAGATAGGATAACACATACCACAGCCTGTGATGTTTCAGTCGTAGAGCACTGGTTGGTACAAGAAATAGCCCAATGGGACCACCGACGGGGATCGATCCCAAACCGAACGCGCATCAAGCGAGTACTTCTCCACTGTGTTACGTCCCGCCACCCTGGGGAAGGTTTGTTTGTTTGTTTGTTTGTTTAACGACGCACTCAACACATTATAATTACGGTTATATCGGCGTCGGACATATGATTATGTCGAAAAAAAACCGAATGGTTAGCTGACGGGGATCGATTCTAGACCGACCGCGCATCAGGCGGGCACTGTACCACTGGGCTATGCTGCCCGCTCCCTGGGGAAGGATTCCTTGTAGCTTTTCGGTAGGTGTAGCCTATGTGGAGAAGGCGGGTTTCTTATCTCTTTCTGTAGTAGAGTGTCGAAATAGATTTGTCAGACACCAAACAGCTCGAGTTTATATTGTGCTGACGTATCTTTATATAAATATTCCTTTCCAAGTCAAAAAACTATATCAGCTCTACTGCCTTTTTCAGTTCAGATCGACCGTTCAAAATGTGCGCCAAATTTCCTTCAAACCAAAATGCGCACTTTTTCTCTTACTTGCATATTACTTGTTCCATTCAAAATTCCATAGCACCACCACCACCCACCCCCGCCTGTTACCAATCTCGATCGGACTGCTAGTGCTAGGCGGGTTTTTTGTTTGTTTGTTGGTTTGTTTAACGACGCACTCAACATATTGTAATTACGGTTATATCGGCGTCGGACATATGGTTATGTCGAGAAAAAACCCCAGTGGTCAGCTGACGGGGATCGATCCTAGACCAACCGCGCATCAGGCGGGCACTCTACCACTGGGCTATGCTGCCCGACACTAGAATGAGTAATTAATTTTAAATTTTTTATATAGCCAGTATCATGAGTGAGATACGGTATGTTGAGCTTTTTGGGGCGGGATTTAGCTCAGTCGGTTGAGTGCTCGTCTGAGGTGTTTGCGTCACAGGGTCGAATCACCTCAGTGGACTCATTCAACTGATTGGCTTTTTTCTTGTTCCAACCAGTGCACCATAACTGGTCAAATATTAGCCCGAGTACTCCGATAGTATATGCCCGTTTAGCGCTCTACAGTTAGAGTACTCGGGCTAATCAAACATGTGCTTTTCTGAATGTGGGAAAGTGCATATAACAGATTCCTTGCTGCTAATGAAAACCCCATTTAGCCGATTCCCTCTAATAACTACGAGCCAGAATTACCAAATGTTGACATCCAATGGCCTATGGTTAATTAATCAATGTGCTCTAGTGGTGTTGTTAAAAAAAAACGTTCTGGTTTTTTTTTTTTTTTTTCTGTTTTTTTCTTTTTCTTTTACGTT
>JAECMU010026149.1:0-20054 GCA_016106625.1 Dracogyra subfuscus | reverse complement strand
GGGACATACCCTAGTTTTGACTATTAGAGGCGTTTTTTGATAACTGAAATCATACTTTACTTACATTTTATTGTTTAAAGTATCCACTTCCGTACATTCGAAGTGTTTTTGGTCATCCTGATGGTTTTTAATATTACAAAATGCATTTGTCATATTTTTAAAAAGGCACGTGCCTCTGAGAAGTAACAGTTATGTAGTCGAGTTTTATTCTATTTTAGAGGGTATTTCACCATTTCAAAGTCAAAGACTCGTGTTTCACTCAATTGTAACTTTATCAAAATGTGTTACAGGTTTGTAATTTAAACTAAACTTAATTTTAATTTTCATGAACTGAAACTAGGTTATGTCCCTTTAATTGTAGAAAGTGTCACGTAGTACTGCGTGTGTAGTGCCCACAAATGCCTCAACAACCACATTTGTCACAACGCCCACACATGTCGCAACGTTACCGCCACAAATGTCCCAATCGACCACAAATGTCACACAATCGACCACAAATGTCACAAAGGTCTTAACCACATTTGTCACAACACAGATCGCCACAAATGTTACAACCACAAATTACACAACTCAACAACCACAAATGTCATAATTTACATTGGCGATTTAAAAAAAATATAGTTTTTTCCTTTTGAAGTTTTACATTTAGCTGAAATATATTGTCCCTTGTTTGGCACGATCACAGGATCTATTCCCACTATAGTATCCCCTAAAATATTAAATTATTAGCACCAACTTAGTGGTCTGAAAAATCGATTTCAAATCATTATTACACTGTAAAAAAGAATTATTGAATGAAATGACTCGTACCATGTTCAGCACCATATAAGTAATGCAAGTGTGAACAAGACTGTCATGTTTGGTAGAATAGCTATAAAGGCCACCTTTATTTAACAATCACTCCACAACTAGTTTAACAAAGGCCGTGGCATGTTGTATCCTGTCTGTGGGATAGTGCATATAAAAGCTCCCTAGCTGCTAATCGAAAAGATTAGCCCATGTGGCGGCTGCGGGTTTCACTCTTTCTATCATAATGGTCCTTTTATTAACGGTTATATATATACACATTTTAATTAGAAAAATATTTAATGGCTAACTGACAGGAACCGATCTCAGATTGACCACATATTAGGCGGGCGCTTTCACTACTATTCCAATGATTGAAACATATTATATTACTTCAACAAATGGATTAGATACGTATTTGTTATATTTTAGTAGGTTTTTAGTGTGTGTGTTTTCCGCTTTTTCTAATTCTTTTTTCATTAGATTTTTACCTTCAAGATGTATTAAAAAATTATCTGTCTTAAAATTTATATCAATATTTAAAAACATATCTGGTTATGGCTGTCTATATTCTCTACCCGAACAAACATAATCAAAAGGATTATAAATATTTGATTTGTATCCCCCATACCGCTAGAGAGAGAGAGAGAGAGAGAGAGAGAGAGAGAGAGAGAGAGAGAGAGAGAGAGAGAGAGAGAGAGAGAGAGAGATGTTTTATTTAACGACGCACTCAACATATTTGTATATACGGTTATATGGCATCAGACACATGCCGCCACAGACAATACTCTTTTTGATTATCAGCAAGGGATCTTTTATATGCACAATCCGACAGACAAGATAACACATACCATGACCTTTATTAAAATAGTTGTGGAGCTCTGGATGTTCAGAGACATGTCCAATTTTCAGTTTTCATATATCGTATACTATATGCAATAATTGTTTCATTTCACTTTGGGTGTCAAATCGGCGGAAATCTGTTACTAAATCAGTGTTGCGTTTTCACAGTTTGTCAGTATCTGATACGGTCTTTTCGAAAAGCCTGTAAAATTATATAATGTGTTCTATGCCCCCTAGGCAGGGTAATAGATATGACTAGCAATGTATCTCTTCAGTATTGGTCAGTTTAATTGTGTTGGCATTTTGGATAGAGGTTCCAGTGTCGAGTAATTTGAAAATACCATATACGATGAGTAGCAATACACTTATCATTTCCTTATTGCTACTATTAACACTAGAAGTAGTGGACTGTAGAGAGAAAACATTAGAAACAATCCTCGTGGTTCGCTGACGGGGATCGATCTCAGGTCGATCGCGTGTCAGGCGTGCGCTTGTCCGTTACTGATGAATGATTGTTAAATAAAGGTGACCTTTATAGCTATTCTACCAAACATGACAGTCTTGTTCACACTTGCATTACTTATATGGTGCTGAACATGGTATGAGAGTCATTTCATTCAATAATGCTTTTTTACAGTGTAATATTGGTTTGATATCGATTTGTAACCCTCACTCGGTGGAAGTAAAACAGAACTTCGGCGCAGGTTCAACAATTTATTCAATTAAGAATAAAATCATATGGGAATAAAACCTGAAATACATAAAATATAAAACAACGTTTACCACACTGTTCAAAATATATACAAATACACTACATATACTCCTATCTCAGTGGGTTAACATACATTCTATAAATACAAAAATACATTTAGCGCGTACTCGCGAATATACATATATATAATACGCGTTAACCGTCATAAAAACATTAATTAATAAAATAATATGCTCACCAGAACATCTGGATTTAGCTGGCGCTAAACACACAGCAGATATATAAGTAGTAATTTAACAACGACTTTGCAGTCGGTTAAAATAAAGAAACGTTTCACTGAAACAACAGTATACTAGTATGTGTGTGTCTTCTGAAGAAAAAGGTAGCAATGCCAAGGGTTGGGTTAATTAGGAAAGCGAAAAGATGGGATTTTAACTAGCATGCATTAGTATCTGTCATAGGTCAAAGTACAATGTATTCAGTAACACGTAGCCTGTCATGAATTGCACGTGCGTTGGACAACGCCCAATTGCATACCACAGCAACATTGCTGACCATTTGATAACTTAGGAATATAATGCAGCCATTAATAACATTTAATCAATCCTTAAAGTATTCAACCTGGAATAAATATAAAGTTAAATATATGTGTTTATTAATAAATATATTATTAATATAAATTATACAAAACTACCCTGGGTTACAGATTTTTCAGACCACTAAGTTGGTGCTAATAATTAAATATTTTAGGGGATACTATAGTTGGAATAGATCCTGTGATCCTGCGAAACAAGGGACAATATATTTCAGCTAAATGGAATAAAACAAAATAGCCAAATGGATCCAACGAAAGGGATCGATCCCTACACATACCTACATACCTACACACATATGCACACACACATCAGCCCTGTAAGCCGGGCATGCATGGGATCAATTTGAAAATCCGGCTTTAAAAGGTTTCCGTTTTTATATCCTTGTATTCTGCCTCTACTGCTGTTTTCTATACATTTATTTTACAGGTTCCAGCCAGTGCACCACGACTGGTATATCAAAGTCCGTGGTACGTGCTATCCAGTCTGTAGGATGGTACATATACAACATCTTTTGCTACAATTGCTGCTAATGGAAAACCTGCAGCGGGTTTCCTCTCTAAGACTATATGTCAAAATTACGAAATATTTGATGGCCAATAGCCAATGATTAATAAAACAATGTGCTCTAGTGGTTTTATTACCAAAGCAAACTCCTTTTTTATTATTTTGACACTAGTATCATCTCATACAACCCCGGATCCGGCCCATCTGGACCAGAATACTTGCCGTGACTACTGGACTACATAACAATCTCATCATTTCTTATTAAGACGTATTCGGCTTCCCAAGTTAAACCTTGTTTGGTTTAACACCACGATTGTTTAATCATCGGCTACCCGATGTCAAACATTCAGCAGTTCTAACAGTTTTAGCTGTTGACAGGAAACCGGCTTCTTTTTACATTAGCAAACAGAACCTTTTTATATATATATCATCACACATGCAGGATAGCACATGCCACGGACGAAAATTAGTCCCGTGGAACTACTGTCGATGATCGATCCTGACCCGATCGTACATTAGGTGAGTGCATTACCACTGGACTATGCCGACCCCGCCACCACCCCGCCTCCACCCCGCCGTTTCAAAATCTACAGGTTTTTTTTCAATTTCATTTTCTTTTATTGCCTTAAGTTTTCCAACTCATCAGCAACATACAAACAATATAGCATATATTATACAGATATGTACACAATAATGTACAGGATTATGGTGGAGAGTGATTTAACATTATAGACATTTATAATACAAAGTATCACAGTACTGCTGACTTATATCACATATAGATATAAGTCGTTATTACATAAAAGAAAACGTTAAAAACTCGAGGAGCTACAGGGATACACATGTATGATACACTACATTGTACATCACTATTAACATTACATCTTTATTCCACTAGTTCATTTCTTACCTTATTTGCCCGTTGTAAATATTTCCCAAGGTTATTAAGACCTTTATATTGTCAGTTCTTAAAAGTTGTATAACCTTGAAAACACTTGGACGTTTATAATAATATTGTTTTATATAATTGTATCTTGGACATTGTAGAATAAAATGGTACACATCTTCTACTTCATTTTTATTACATACTGTACATAATCTTTCTGATTTTTCAATGTTTCTGTATCTACCAAATTCTATATTTCATTTATGGGCGCAGAGTCTAAATTTTGTAATTTCTTCCAAATGTGTAACGTCCAACGGTTTTCTAAGATAACTTTGCAATTTAAATTCCGTTAATAAATGTTTATACAAATTACCTTTTTAAGTTGCTGTTAATCTAGTGTAAGATTGTTGCTTGAACACATCACACACTCTTTGCTTAATTACACTGTAAGTATTATTATCAACTTCCGTTAGACTCCATATATAATTTAAGCCAAGTGCATTTAGTTCTTGTTTAACATCCATTAACCAGTTATTTTCAAGCTGATCCATTTCCTCATATATAGCCCTTAATATGCAGTTATTAGTATTACGTAATTTGATACAGTATTTAAAAATTCTTAGTTTCCTAATAATATACAATGGAAATCTTCCTAATTCACTATATACAAAATCATTACATGTCCCTTTCCGTACACCCAGTAACTTTTTACAAAGTTGTAAATGAATCTTTTCAACGTCTTGGCCATGGTGGAAACCCCACACTTCCGATCCATAACTAAGAACACTGTTGACATAGGTATCAAATACAGATAGCATTGTTTCAATATTAAAATAAATATTTTTACATACGTTATGAATTGAAAATAAAGCTTTGCGACCTTGTTCTGCTGCTCTTTTTTGTATCCTACTAAATTTTCCGTTATAATAAAATAAAATACCAAGGTAATTAAATTCATTGACAACTTCTAGTTGACAACCATTATAAAACCACTTCTCATAATCTCGAAATTTGCCTCCTTTTCTAAAAACAATCATTTGGGTCTTAGTTGTATTTACTGTTAAATCCCATTTACTTGTATAATTTGATATTGAATCAAGCATTTTTTGCAATCCTTCGGGTGTTTCAGCTAGAAGCACCATATCATCGGCATACATTATTATAAATATATTTAACATTTGTATATCAACATATGGACAATTATCTGATAGTAAGTGCACTTCACAATCGTTAACATACATAGACAATAATATTGGTGACAAAACTTCACCCTGAAATAAACCGTTCTTGCACATACAAAAATCAGAAAGTTCATTATTGTATTTCACACAACATTTAACATCATTATATAAAGATCGTATAATAGCTAACATTCTTCCTTCGATACTGTGTTGAACAGTTACACACGGCGTTATACTTTAAACGATTACTGATAAGGTATGTGCGCCTTAATGGCAGGTCGAACCTTAATTACTTATTTATAACCACTTTAGAGCATTACTGCATGATCGATACAATTGTTTTCCATGTTTAGCAAGTTGCCGTTTTAAACAAACATTTGTTTGAGAACTCATATGGGGGTTCAGTAATTGAGAGGAATCTATCAAACAAACATTAACCAGCTTCTATCATTCCCATTGAAGTCAATAGGTTTAAAAAAAAATAAAAACATTCTCAAGTTAAATGATTCAAATTTGGACAAAAGACATTTCTCAGAGGTCCTTTTTATCGTCTGATTTTTACATCAAATTTCTAAAATTACAACCACAAGCAACATTCATGCGATTAACCTTCTGTCCGAGATCAAAGACTTTGCCTTCGTTGTTGCACAAAACACTCAGAATACAAACATTATAGTCGGGAAGAATAAGGGTTATACGATGTTTTACGATGGTTTTAAGTCATTTAGGGTGTCCTGATTCAGAAACTGCTTGATGACACTTTGGTCATCATTGAGCAATTTTGTTGACGGTCATTTTAAAAGCACCACCCCCAGGCGGAAAAAAATACAGTCTTTTTGTTAGATCCATTGCGTTATGCTATAATGTTTTATTTGGACAAGATTATTAAATAAACATACCTATTTTTATACCTTTTACAAATAGTAAATAATAATTTAAAAACTCAAAACACTATAGCAACATTGCAGGGACATTTGCTGACGACGATCTAGCTTTTCAAAATGACCGCCATTTAAATATTTCTTTTTACAATATTACCGCACCCAGGTAAATAAAACAATTGTTTTAAGTTATATACAGGTAGGTGGGAATGCTTTCACTTCATAGGCAAGACTATTTGTAATCTGTATTCTTCAATATAAAAATGGTAACATTTTGGGTGGATGATTTTCACAGGATAAAGTTAAAAATATCAGATTTAAAAATAAAAATTCCAATTTAATCTAATTTACACCTTGCAAATAATATGATATTTTGGCATAGTTTAATATATATATATAAATATATATATATATAGATTTTATTTTAACTAATGTCTATAATATACTTTAAGAGTATTTCCATGCATTTATGCCAGAGTAATAGTCTATACTTTTATTAAAGGGATTGAACTATCGTCAGTTTGTAGCCATTTCAAAACGTTTTCGACAAATAAATTAGTAATGCATTATTAAAATAAAAATGTATTTGTTTTCTTGCTTAGAACATGATTATCTCTATAATCCATGTATTTCTGGACATTACAATGTTTTGTATCTCAATATCTATTTTTATGTCAAATAATTTCAAAGATAAACATTTATAATTTTTTACAAAACAAAATTGCAACCAAACGTCATTACAAATGTCTTTATTCATATAATGTTTTATATGTAATGTTTATTTTGTTGGTGGGACAATTAAATAAAAATGCACGAATCTGGATAGCAACGTTTATTTATATTTGCATTACTACCAAACAGATTACAACTAATAGTGTGGTTAAAATTACAGAAATACATTGTGGACACATTTCAGGCTAGCTCATTCTGCCCGAATATCCCTATTGTTTTTGCCCGAATTTGATGGTTGTTCCCAGCACAAGGTGGACAATTGCCCCTTGCCCCCATTTTACGGACGTTTATTTGAACAAACAAAAGTTTTGCTAGGTATGCAAACACAGAACAGTCCCTTTAATAAACTTTAGAATCAGGACCAAAAATGTTACCAATTTTGTCATATATTGAAATGATTTACATACATAAATGCAGGCATACGCCGGTAGCTATCGAATTTCATTGGCTATGGAACATTTGCATTGCATGGTTATATTATGCATCTTAAATACGGTACAGATGATAATAACTTTGTTAACAATCTGAGAAATACTTTTTAAAATACTTATGGTTTCTTGCTTGAAATATCGTTCTGTGCACATCCCTGCTGATTCAGAGGTACTTTCATTTAAGAAGCTGTATAAAAGTTTTTAGCGTATGACTCTATACCTTCGCGAATTTCGTAACTTCTTTTGGAATCTCTGCAGAAATACTGTTATCGCCTTTTATATGCTAATGAAAGATTGGTTATGTGGATTACTGAAACCAATTTTCTTTGAAAAAAGTGTTGGCTTCAGTGGCGAAGTCTCTTTAAAATAACCACCTAATTTGAATTGGCTGTCTCCTACCTTGAGACATATTGTACAGTGAAATGTGATATTCATGTATGATGACATTACAGTCATTTTCATCATGCATGGTGTGAGGTTTGTTGCATGTCCTATGCCATATATTTGCAGACAATGCTGCAAGTTAACTCTGCTGCATGATATGAACAGTTATTTCTGAAGCAAGCATTTGTAGTAGTGCATGCATATGTCATTACTTCCGTAAGCTATGATGGATCTCTGCAGACACACTAGTACAATGACTGGGCATGTTGTTTATAATTTCGGATATATTCACATTCAGTTCTGGTGATCGGCAGCTTTTCACAGAATGCCTTCTAGATGTGCTAGCTTGATAAGTAGGATATCGAACTTTGACTCTATTACCTGTACCCCTACGCGTGCTATAACTTCATCGTGGTGCAGGGATGTAACATTCTCTTTGAGAATGGCCAATACAGCACAACATTGAAGTTTTGAGTAAAATTCAGTATCTGTAAAATTCTATGAAATTTGTGTGTTTGTACAGTTCTTTACACTGTTTTTGTTTAAACCTTGAATTTTTATATTGATGTTGATCATCACTTTATTTATTTGAATTACCATAGTCTGACACCCAATAGCCGATTTATTTTTCGTGCTGGGGTGTCGTTAACCATTCATTCATTCATTCATTCGTTCATTCATTCTATTACTTGGGAAGATGGTGTGTTTCAAGTGTTTCATACAAATGTTACAGTTTCGTTTTGTATAGCAAACTACCAAACCGTTGTTGTTTATGTATACCGCGATGTGACTTCAGGCCAACGTCGAGCTTCAACAGTACTGCTACAGCCCTTAAAGAGGCAGCTGTCTGCGACGTGATGTACCTGGACAGATGTGTATCTCAAGTGTTGTTGGGTTTTGTTAGCTGTGGCTAAAGATATATTGAGAGATGACTCCCGCTGTTCCAGCTTCTCTTTTCGTTTAGCAGCATAATCCCATATACAGGATATTATATAACACGACCTTTGTTACACCATTTGTGGAGAATTGGCTGGAACGAGAAATATCCCAAATGGTCCCACTGACGAGAATCGATCTTAGATCGATAACGCACCAGGCGTGCACTGTACCACTGGATCAGACAGCGTTAGAGCGCATTCATTTATTAATCATGGCCTACTGAATGTGAAACAACAGGTAATTGCAACAATAAGTTTTAAATAGAGGAAACCCGCTACATGTTTCCATTAGTGGAAACAGATATTTAAAGTGGAACACCCTACATACAGAATATCACATACCATGGACTTTCACATACCGGTTGTGGTACACTGGCTAGAACAAACAAAATAGTCCAATGGGCTCACTGAGTGAAATCGATCTCAAACCGACCGCGCATCAAGCGATCGATCTACCACTGGGCGGCATCTCGCCCCTGGATCAGTTGAATACAACATCAAGTGAACCACTGGGCTACATGGATCAGATGAATACAACATCAAGTGAACCATTGGGCAGCATCTCGCCCCTGGATCAGATGAATACAACATCAAGTGAACCACTGGGCTACATGGATCAGATGAATACAACATCAAGTGAACCACTGGGCTACATGGATCAGATGAATACAACATCAAGTGAACCACTGGGCTACATGGATCAGATGAATACAACATCAAGTGAACCACTGAGCTACATTAAAAACATCAACACAAAACCCAACCCTGTCCCGGAAAAAAAAAGACAGATTTTGTTTCAAAGAACTAGATCACATTAATCATTGGAAATTATCAAACATTTGATAATTCTAACTCATAGGCATTAGAGGAAATCCGCGATATTTGTGCCATTAGCAGCAAGGGATCTACAGACAGAAAAACGCATACTATGTTTTAACTAGTTGTGATGCACTGGACAGAACGAGAAAAACTCAAGCATTGAAATTCCGAGGTGGTTTGATTCTGAGACTCCAGCATATCATGCATACTCTCAAACAACTGAGCTAAATCCCCCTTTCCAGTCACTACAATACCAGATTAGTAAATTCAAAAGTGTCCACCACATGTTTTGGTTGTAATATTAACCGCGAAATGTAAATGACTTTCCTTGAAACTGTTTCCGAGAAAAAAATGGAAGCTCAATTAATGATTTATAACCACTTTAATGCATTACTGAAGCTTAATAATTTATAACCACTTAATGCATTACTATACGATCGATACAATACCCCACAATTTATCATTATATAAGAAACATTTGTTTGAGAAATCATGTTCACTACTGCGAAACTTTAACCAGCTTCTGTCATAACCTTTGACGTCAACGGCGAGCACGGTTTCACAAATGTTGGCTGGATCTTTCTCAAGTTTAAAGATTCAAATTTTAACAAAACACATTTCAAAGTTTGTTTCAGCCTTTCTCAGCTTTTATCCTCTGATGTTTACATCACGTTTCTAGTGGGCGGTTGAGACAAAGAAACAAAACAACAACAGCAAAAACAATACAATTAAAAAACAAAACAAATCAGCAAACAAAAGAAAACTAACATAAAACACCAACATTTGTCAGATATATTTATATTTTAATTTTAAAATAAAGTCACCATGCAGATTTACCCCGAATTCAATATTCGCTCATCACATATCTGCATCATCATCGCCGCTGGATTTCTTGCAGTAAATGTTGATTCTCAGAGATGCGGATTGGGTCAAGTGACCTATAGGAGAGTCTTTACTGACACAGCAGTCGTGGAAGATGCACAGGTTACCAAAACGGGAATCGCCACTAAAATCAGTTGTCTTGTAGTTTGTGCCGATGTTTTCCCTGTAGTCGTCTTTAACCAAGAACAACAGGTGTGCAAGATGTACAAACAAAGTCTAAACAATCTGACGCAAGTCTCCGAAACGGGATCCATGGGATTTGGTAAGTAACACAATTCAATAGCATATACAATTAAACATCGCTATCTCGACATATGTTATCTCGTTTGCTTGAAACATCTCGAGGTCGAGAAATAGTCCAGTGAGATACGATTTTACCAATTAGGCTATGTTTATCTCGATGCAAACTATCTTGAACTGTTTGGTTCAATTTAGTCAGCATCGAGATAATGGTGATAAACATTACCAAGCATCGAGATAACAATGATAAACATCTGGTCTACATGTCAAGGACAATGGATTAGTTGTTAATTGTCATCGGTTAGTGAGAAAGAAGACGATGTCGTGGCCTTACACCTACTCAGTGAGTCATTAAAACTCGCTCTGGGTGTGGCATTTACAACTACCTCACAATCAGACAAGTTTTGTATGCTTTTTAAAAACTATATTATATATTCTCAAAATCTCACTAGTATATACTACCCAGAAAGTGGGGAAATGCTCAAATGACTTTATCAAAATAGCGACAGTTTTTATTAGATATAACCATATAATATAGTGAGGTAGATTAGCAAAGTGATATGGACGTTCCAGACAAACGCATCAATGTTTTCCAACATGTAACCCATTCCCTTATATGTTTCAACTTTTGATAGGAATGGAATGCCCAAGATAGACGCCATGTAAAACAGAAATGGGTCTCAATAGTTCAGCACTCATGTCAACTTTTGCTCGCAATTTCATCTAGTGTTAGGCTGAAACTGTCAATACGAAAATAGCCAATCCGATGGTTGTGTTGCAATTCCACTCAATGGGTGTGCTCAGATTAGAAACCAATCGGCTATACTAGTTGTATACGACAAGAATACGGTTGTAAGTGTGTTATACTAGAAACTGGACAGTCGAAGACGTTGAGCGCTCGGCGAGTTGGCCAACTCTTGTGACACGCTGGTGTACGACATGCACTGTGGTATAACTTGTTACATGCTGGTGTACGTCATGCAATGTGACATGACTTGTGACACGGTGAATGGCATGCAATGTGACATGACTTGTGACATGCTGGTGTACGGCATGCACTGTGACATGACTTGTGACACGCTGGTGTACGGCATGCAATGCGGCACGACTTGGAACACGCTGGGGTACGGCATGCACTGTGACATGACTTGTGACATGCTGGGGTACGGCATGCACTGTGTCATGATTTGTGACATGCTGGGATACGGCATGCACTGTGGCATAACTTGTGACACGGTGGGGTACGGCATGCAGGGGTACAGCATGCACTGTGGCATGACTTGTGACATGATGGAGTACGGAATGAACTGTGGCATGACTTGTGACATGCTGGGGTACGGCATGCACTGTGGCATGATTTGTGACATGCTGGGATACAGCATGCACTGTGGCATGACTTGTGACACGGTGGGGTACGGCATGCAGGGGTACAGCATGCATTGTGACATGACTTGTGACATGCTGGGGGTACGGCATGCACTGTGACATGACTTGTGACACGCTGGGGGTACGACATGTACTGTGACACGACATGCTGCACGCTGGGGTTAGGCATACGTGTGAATAATATTGTTCAACTCAGTTTGTTCACTGATGTTTAAATGACACAGTTTTTTGTCCAAATGTAAAAGTATATCAGAATTCTTTAACTTCACCTTATTATCTATACAATCAATGTCAACATTGTTTACAAAATTCTCCCTATCACTACCTTGAGCATAGGCTAAAGTGGAAATAGGTTTAACTGTACCCACTTCATTTCTGTCAACATATTCTTTCAACATGTTTATATGACAAAGTTGTGTTTTATGTCGCCGTCCAGGTGTTTTTGCAACATAATCTAAATCACTGACCTTGGATTGAATTTCACAAGGGCCATAATATCTGGCTTGTAAAGGATTACCAGGAATTAGCAAAAATACCAGTACTTTATCACCTGGCTTAAACACTCTGTTTCTAGCACCTTTGTCATACCATGTTTTCATTTTTGTCTGACTTTGCTTCAGGTTTGCCTTAGCAAATTCATTTGCTTTAAAAAGTTTCTGTTTAAAACCTGTCCAAAAGATTGATATCATGTTCTTCACACAGCCATTTTTCTTTTAACAGTCTTAAAGGTCCACGGACAGTATGACCAAACACCAGTTCAAAGGGACTAAAACCCAGCGACTCTTGAACAGCTTCTCGGGCTGCAAATAGAAACATGTGGACCCCCTCATCCCAGTCTTTTTGATACTCAAGACAGTATGTCCGAATAATGTTTTTAAGAGTTTGGTGAAAGCGTTCAAGAGCCCCTTGGGATTCTGGGTGATAAGCACTAGATTTGTACTGCCTAACTGATGCATAACTTGTTGAAATAAGTTGGACATAAAATTAGATCCCTGATCTGATTGAATTGCTTTTGGAAGTCCAACAAAAGTGAAAAACTGTGTTAAAGCTTTCACAATGGTTATTGCTTTAATATTCCTTTATGGAATTGCTTCAGGAAACCGTGTGGATGCACACATAAGAGTTAAGCAGTATTCATTTCCAGTCTTTGTTTTAGGGAGTGGCCTGCACAATCAATAATCACTTTAGTGAATGGTTCATCAAAAACTAGAATTGGTTGGAGTTTTTGATTTGGTTTTCCCACCACCTGACAAGTATGACATGATCTACAATAGTTAGCAACATCTTGTCTAAGTCTAGGCCAGAAAAAATGATTCAACATTTTATTGTAAGTTTTGTTAACCCCTGTGTGACCAGCTAAAGGAGTATCATGAGCTACACCTATGACTTCCTTCCGATACACCGAGGGAATAACTATCTAGTGAACCACTTTCCAGTCTTCTTCAAACAAAGAATCCGGAGGTCTCCACTTTCTCATTAGCACACCGTCTTTTATGAAATAGCAAACTGGACATTTCTCAGCTTCATCGGGTGATAATGCCTTTTCACACAACTGCAATAATTCCGGATCTTTCTTTTGTTCCACAACCAGCTTATCCCTGCTTATTACATCCGGGCCACAATCTCTCTCATCCAACTTCTCCTCTTTCCTTTCCACCTCATTTTCTTCAAAGATATTGGTGATCATATCTAAGTGGTCATCTTGATCCACAATCTCTTCTTCAGAGATATTCAAAAGCCTTTCTTGCTTATCAGTCTCTTCTTCAGAGATCTTCTGTTCAAGTACTCTTGTTACAGCACAGGCAGGGAAACTGTCAGAATTGTCCTGCTCTTCATCGTCATCTTTAAAACATGGTTTGTCAGTAACTATTGGGTTTATGACAACTTTATCACCTGCCAGATCATTTCCCAGCAACAGTGAAACGCCCTCTATAGGAAGAGTAGGTCTCACACCTACAGTCACAGGTCCGCAAACTAAGTCTGACTTGAGATGCACAATATGTAAAGGAACTTTTATAAAACCCAACTCCACTCCCTGTATAAGCACACTTGCACCAGCTGAAGTCTCATCTGACAAAGGCAAAATTCCCTCTAATAATAAAGATTGAGATGCTCCAGATAGCGCAATATTTTAATGGGTCGCAGGTTGGCGTTATCACCTTTTAGTGACACGAATCCCTCCGAAACAAAGGGCTTAAATTCCTCTTTAATAAATTCAGACTCAGACCTTTTCACCTCCACCTCAGGTTTCCTAAAGTAAACAGGCTTTAAAGTACTCCTAACAGCAGTACATACATTAGAGGATTGACTTTTCTTTTCTTCTTTCCTCTTCAATACCCAACATTCTGACATCAGATGACCTCTTTTCTTACAGTAGGCACACATAGGCATAGCTGGTGGTACCCCTTTGCTGGGCACAGAATTCATACTTGATGTATTATAACCAGTCTTAACTCTATCTATGGAGCCTAACATAGAACCACCCTTAAATGGGTCATAAAAGTTAGCGGGCTTAGTCGGACCTAACTTATTTTGGGTAAAACTGGTATTTTCCATATTTTTCTTAACAAAACTGAGTTTGTGCGTAAGTGCATAATGATCTGCAATAGTAGCTGCTTGATTAAGGTTATCGACATTCCTTTCATCTAAGTGAGTTTTAATATCAACATGAACACACTGTTTGAACTCCTCAATTAACATAAGTTCTCTAAGCTCACCAAAATTTTCTTTTATTTTCTTATATGTAAAACACCTATCAAACAGCTGCTCTTTTTCTCTAGCAAATTCTAAATACGACTGATCAAAATGCTTTTTTGTGGACCTGAACTTTTGTCTATATGCCTCTGGCACTAATTCATAGCCTTTTAAAATAGCTTCTTTGACTATTTCATAATCAGCACTTTGGTCAACAGCTAATGCAGCATATATTTCTCTAGCTTTTCCAATGAAAACACTTTGTAACATAAGTGTCCAAACATCTTTTGGGCGGGCAGCATAGCCCAGTGGTACAGTGCCGCCCGATGCGCGGTCGGTCTAGGATCGATCCCCGTCAGCTAACCACTGGGTTTTATTCTCGACATAACCATATGTCCGACGCCGATATAACCGTAATTATGATGTGTTGAGTGCGTTGTTAAACAAAACACACACAAAAAAAAACAAAAACAAAAAACAACATCTTTTGGCCATTTTAAATTAACAGCCACTTTCTCAAAATGCATAAAGAACTTGTCAATTTCTTTTTCCTGAAATTTAGGAACTAACCTAATATTTTTTTGCTGCATCAAAGCTGTCAACTTTATGCTCGAAAGGTACCTGTATAGTAGAGCTAGATCTACTTGCCAGTTCTAATTCTGTCATTCTTAACTCATGCTCTTGTTGTTCTCGCTGCATGTTTAATTCCATTTCTAATTGTTTTTCTTTCATTTCTTTTTCTAACTGTTTTTCTTTCATTTCTTTTTTTAATTTCAGTTCTAATTCTCTTTCTTCCTTCTTTTCTTTTTGTATTCTTAATTCTAATTCTTTTTCTTTAAACTTTAGCTTCATTTCTTTCAGTTTTAAATCTGTAACATTTTCACTTTCAATAATCAAATCCAAAAATGTTTCATAAAATATTTCTTTCTCCACTAAACACTCAATCACAATATTTTTAAGCTTCTGTTTTCTCACTGAGGATTCAACTCCTAGTTCAAAATGCCTGGCAAGTAGCATTAACTCTGATCCTTTCAACTTTTCAAACTCACTAACCACAGGTTTTTTCAAAAATATTTCTACTTCAAAAACCATGTTGAATATTTGCTGGCTTCACTTTACAAATACACAAGTGTATATAAACAGTTATTTTAGTTTGCCAAAAGTGTTCTAAATCTGCGGACGAGCCCCCAATTTCTGTTACGGTATGGTAGAAATAACCTTTTATTTACGTGAAACCAACATATAAAGAACACTGTATTATATTTAACAATTTAATAAAATAATTAAATACAAGTTACAGTTACAAGTCAGTATATATGGTAAGTAAAACTAATGACAATAATCAGATTCTTATCAGTCTTACTAAATGTTACTGAATCAGTCCACGAAATGTCGGTCTCCGATGTAATGTCGATCTCCGATGTATTCTCAATGATCGGTTGTTGTCGTTGTCTTCAGTCTTGGACAGATGTAATTGTGAATAGAATGAGGCGTTTGCACAGAACTCCGATGTAAAACAGCACGTGGCTATGTTGTTCGTTAATAAGAAAATTCGCCAGTCTTTGAACACGCACAAAGTGTTTTTATACCATTTGACACTTGCTAGACGTTTCTGGAATGTTCCAGAATACACTAGATGTAAACAAGTTTCTCTGACGTCATTTAAAATATGACGTCATACCAAAGACTCATACTATTATTAAAGGGTCAACGTCTACATTTTATAAACTTAAAATGTATATCTATAACACCTCCCCTGTTAAAGAAAACGTTTGAATGAATGAATGAATGAATGAATGTTTAACGACACCCCAGCACGAAAAATACATCGGCTATTGGATGTCAAACTACGGTCATGGAAAGAAATAAGGTGATGATCAACATCAATAGCAAAATTCAAGATATAAATAAAAATGAATGAATGAATGAATGTTTGTTTAACAACGCCCCAGCACAAAAATACATATCGGCTATTGGGTGTCACAAATGGTAAGTATATGAACACATTAAAGATATAAATAAAAACAGCGTAAATACAAACAGAAATATCACGGATACTGACTTTTATTCTAAACTTTAATTGGTGCTGTATTGGCCATTCTCTAAAAGAATGTTACACCCCTGCACCACGGTGAGGTTACAGCACGCGCAGGGGAGAAAACGTTTGAATAAAATGAAAACGTTTCTATTTTCACACATTATTCTACACATCTCTACACATGTAACACCTCCCTTGGTAAATAAAAAGGTTTTAAAGTAATGAAAACTGTTCTACTGCTAAACATTCTTGAAAGATTACATGTGTCTACAAATACTAAATATTCTGTTACAGCTTGAAGTTAGTGAAAACAACTCTAGTTCACTTATACAATACACATATTTAAAACATTCTGGATAATGTGTCAGCAATGACATTTTCTTTACCTCTGATATGTCTAATGACCAAATTATATTCTTGTAAGATCAAACTCCATCTCAATAATCTTTGATTTTTGTTTTTCATTCTATGAATGAAAGTGAGAGGGTTGTGATCTGTAAACATTAGTACTGTGTGTACTGTAGAACTCAAATACACATAAATTTTTTGCAAAGCTAGTAATAATGCTAAGCATTCCTTCTCAACAGTTGAGTAATTCTTTTGATGTTTATCACATTTTTAGAAGAATAGCATACAGGATGATCAATATCATCAGCACCTACTTGTATTAAAACAGCACCAATTCCTTCATTGCAAGCATCTACAGCCAATTTGAATTGCTTGGTGAAGTTTGGAGCTTATAAAACTGGAGAATTACTTAGTATGGCTTTTATACTATTAAATGCCTTTTGGCATTGTTCAGACCAAACAAACTTTTTATCTTTCCCAAGAAGATTGGTCAATGCATGAGCAATGGTTGAAAAATGTGCCTGTACAGTTTAAAAAACATGTTATATAAAGCTTCAGATTATATGATAAAGAGATTATTACCCTCGTGTATTTCGGTATCGTCAATATCATGTATTAGGAATAAAAATAATGTATTATGCTCGCCAGTGGCTGGCATAATACAATTTGTATTCCTAATATATGATATTGACGATACCGAAAAACACTCTGGTAATACCCCCTCTCTCTCTCTCTCTCTCTCTCTCTCTCTCTCTCTCTCTCTCTCTCTCTCTCTCTCTCTCTCTCTCTCTCTCTCTATATATATATTGACTTTCCAGAAAGACGATATTTAAAAACAATTAAATTATTTATAATGGCTTTCCAGAAAGACGATATTTAAAATACCTTAGGCAGTTTCTCATTTTACTTGTTTTATCGATAAGAGTGTTTATGTGATAATGCTAGTCTGCTGATCGTTGAAATTTCAGGCCCAGATGCTTATGAGATTCAACTTCCGATATATGTACATTATCTAAAAATAGAGGTGGACATTTGTTAACAGAACATTTTCAACTACATATTAGAGTTTCAGTTGTTTATGGACTGAATATAACCATCCATGTTTTGGCCCAATAATTAATTACTCAAGATCTTTGTTAAACAAATTTGCACAAGGCTCTGGGTTTTCGACTGAAATATAAAAAGAGGTATTGTCAGCAAAACGTTGCACGCTGGATATAATTTCATGTACAATATCATGTCTATGACTATGGATGACGTATCCAATGTTTGATATCCGTTAGTTGATGATTTATAAATCAATGTGCTCTAGTGGCTGTTATTATTATTATTATTATTATTATTATTATTTTATTAGTGGTGTTAGGAGAAACCAAATGTCGCACACCACCGCCACTGCCCAATGGCACAGTGACCTACACTACAACTGTAATAGGAAGCACTGCCGTTTACAGCTGTGATGCAGACTACCACTTTTTTGGACTCAGTCAGTCCAGTGTTTGCTGCGAGACGACTCGAGTGTGGAAAGGTCTTAACGGTTCTTGTAAACAAGTGTTTTTCCACAACATAGTGAGTATTAAATGTTTTATGTGAGATGCTTGGATCGTGAAATGATTATTAAACAACGATCTCATCGAGACGTTAACCAAACGAGTTCAGTGATAAACACAGATGACAATAAACCATTTATTATCGTATTTATGTCCCTCGTGATATAAAGCTTGTGACAACTGAAAATTATTTCACTCAAAACATAAACATGATACAAATATGGTAGCAAGTTTAACATCCATTTATTACCCATAATCAATCTTAATGTATACCACTCAACTCATTTGATTGACGTTCCTGTAAGGGTTTAGTGACTTAATCGATGACGTCGCAAAGTGTTATGTCCCCGTTCTAGTGGGACCTATCACTTTGATCTGTACCAAAATATTTTGGACCATATGGGTTAATACATAATTGCCATAGGAAATGGTAGCGTGTTTCATAGCCTATGTATTACCCTTTAATTAATATCAATTTGTATCACTGAACTCGTACTGTTTTAAATTATTCCATATAAAACATAATATGGCTGCCATGCAAAAAATAAATAAAAAAAATGTTCCAATATCTTGCTATTTCTATGTTTTCACAAAAAATGAATTGAATAAACATGATAACAATAATACTTGAAACATTCGAATATGGGATACATTAGATAGAAAACGTTGTGAAATACCATGTTATCCATTAATAATACGGATGCACGTTCCTGTCCAGTGTTGTTTAAAATGTGCAAGGAGGTCTGTGTATATTATTGCATCCACATCGCGTCAGATTTACAATTGATTTAGAAGTCCTGTCCTCAAAGGAATAATTTGCTCAGTGGAGTGTTTGGTCCACTTCCAATCACAAGACTTTGGTAGCTGTCGTTTAGCTATCAAAGATGGATCCCAAATACGTCCTGCTTGGTCCACCTCTAATCACAAGAGTTTGGTAGATGTTGTTTAGCTACCAGAGATGGATGTCAAATACGCCATGCTTAGTATGTTTCTTAGTATGTTCGTTAACATTCACATTCCCTGCTTAAACCATCTAACATACATGTATGTCCATTTCCTTTCAGTAATATTCATTGCATTCTAAAATTCGGTACACGTTACTGTAAGACATGTACTTACCTATATAAATATTTATTGGTATATTTTAATCAGGGAAATATTCTCCAGCTGTATTATTGCGGTCCGACGAAAGACCGAAAAGGACTGAAAAGGACCGACGAAAC
>JAECMU010026128.1:0-10375 GCA_016106625.1 Dracogyra subfuscus | reverse complement strand
GGATCTAATGTCTTTGAAACAGTCATTTAAGGATGCCTGATGCGCAGTCGGTCTAGGATCGATCCCCGTCAGCTAACCACTGGGTTTTATTTCTTTCTCAACATAACCATATGTCCGACGCCGATATAACCGTAATTATAATGTGTTGAGTGCGTCGTTAAACAAACAAACAAACAAAGATTGTCGGTTCTCACAAAAGTTTGTGGATTAATGTTTTCTTCTTTTATTTTTTGGGTTCATACTCAGATTAACGTAAAAGAAATAACAGATAATACTTATAATTAATTTTGAAGTATACTTACTAACAACATTAAAAGTTATTAAAAAAACACAAAAAAACCCACAATTGTTAAAAAATAACGCTTAGGTCTCACTACACAGATCACTTCCGGGTGAGAGTCAACTGATCACGGTACACTATAGTTCCTAATTGTGACACATGTTATGGTTCACATATTCACTTCTAGGAAATAGTGAAGAATAAAAACAATATGTATGTTTAATGGTAAGCCTGGCTGTAATTTGCCCATGTTATTTTGTAATATTGTGTATCGACCTTTTGGGACATGGGTATATAGCGCAAGTGACAGCCGGAGTGAATTGGTTAATGAACCACCTGTTCGTACCGGTACTGCAGCCAGATGCGGTCATATAGAAAAACACTGAGACGCAAATAAATGCGTATATAATCTATGTTCGCAGTGGTGTATGTTGTTAGTGCCAACGAGAACCCATTCTACTGGCAATCTTCATTTGAAGTTGGGCAGTTTAACATAGGTTTCAATGGCAGATGACATCTGTGTAGTGAGTCCTTACTAAAACAAATTACCAAAATAAAATGACGTCATCAGGCATGACGTTCCCTGACGACGTAAATTTTACATTCATCAAGAGATGAACAAAGTCCCGTTGCTACGTCGTAACCAATGACACGACGTTATATTGTAATGAATGTAACGGAACAAGTAATTATATTGAAATGAACGGAAATTTAATTATTTCTCATTGCCAGTAATGTGGCCTAAGTGGTGCTTTGTTCTTTGTGGGAATGTGTATATAAAAATCCATTGGTGCTAATAGGAAAAAAAAAGTGTTTTCCTCCGACTACGTGCCATATTTATCAAATAGTTGACATCCAATAAATTATCAATGTGTGTTAATGGGTTTCTACACGCTTAATAATAGGGGATATTCACACAAATATTAAAGTTACATTGTTTGGAATATTTTTTATTATTTAAGCATATAGAACAGAAAATCCCATTACGTTTGGTGCATATATGGCGCCGCACTCATAATTGGTTTCACTACGTTGGCTTATTCAGGACAAAAACATAGCCATTATTTTGAAAGTGGGACACTTTTGACGGGCTCCTACCGATCTCGGTTTTCATTGGCTTATCACAAGTGTGAAATTCCCCAACAACAGATCACGTGAGATTTCGCAATTTTTTAACAAATTTAACTGTCTTGATTGAGGGGTCGTCTCATAACTCCAAAACATATATATATCCACAGTGGTATGGTACGTCTTTCCAGGGTCGGTGGGTGGGGGATTTGCCAGCTGTTGGCATACATGTTACATGTAAGGGCGTGTTACTAATTACGTAACGCTCTTGAGGGTAGAGGAAGAGAGTACTGTCTTCGATTTACGTAACATGTTTCAAGACTATGTTATTTTTATTCATTACTTAGACCTAAAAAGGTGGGTTTTTTAATTGTTTATTTTTTTATTTTTATTTTTTTTGGAAATGCGCGGTCAGTCTAGAATAGATCCGCATCGACGGGTATATAAAAGTCCATGGTATGTGATATCCTGTCTGCAGGATGGTACATATAAACGATTCCAACAAAACCCCAACAAAACAACTAATGTAGTGGGTTTCCAAGGCGCGTGTGCAAGGATTTCAGCGGGGTTGGGGTTATAGACTGTGTTGAGCGAAGTTTATATGGGGCCATACTCACCCAGAAAATACATTTAAAAAAATGTAAGCGTGGGCAAGTAAGCGTTTTGACTTCCAATACCTCCCCACCCCCGCACATGCACCCGATTCCTCTCTAAGATTATATGTAAAAATTACCAAATGTTGGACATCCAACAACAGATGGAAGGAAGGATATAATATGTTTTATTTAACGACGCACTCAACACATATTATTTACGGTTGTATGGCGTCGGATGATTATTAAATCAATATGCTCTAACTTTGACGTCGTTAAACACTCCCTCATCCGGGCAGTCCTAACTTTACCCTTTCCAACGAAAGAATATTTATTTAAATTTGAAAACGTTCATTGTCTACTATAGTATATTTTATTAAAAAAACATATACATGATTAATGTGTTACTAGTATACAAAGAAAACTTTGAAAGTTCTTCTAACACTTTATAAAATATTAATTCTGAAATAAGAAGGTACGTTGTCATGATCAAACCGGTTTTAACGAAAGACTCTAGTACCGTATCCTCAAACGAACGTTCTTCGTACAGCGCAAGATTTCCATTTTAATTTTTTGAGACGAACCCTACAATTTGAAATCAGCAAACGCACGTGTCCACTGAAACTGACTACAGGCTGTCGTTTGAACTTTGCCGAGCTATGACGGCACGGACTACGAATCGAGTGTATACTTTTGACGATATCCGTTCTTACCGAACACACACAAGTTTTTTTAAAAGTGCATTTGAGCTTGTATTTCATATCTGTACATGATCTTATAATATGGTAACCAGACAATATAACTTTAAATAGTCTGGTCTTAAAAACAAAACAAAACACAACCAATTAAAAAACAACATAAAACCCACAACAACAACCTCAAAACATGAACAAAAATCACACATACACAAACGCATCCACCCCTAAAAATAAAACTCCAACAACCCCCCCCCCCCCCCCCGCAAAAAAAAACACAAAAAAAAAAACACACCCGAAAACCTACAACCCCAACCTCCCTAAAAATAAACCCAACAAACAAAAACAAATACCAATTAACCAACAAAACCAACAACAACACCCCAGACCCCCCAATAGAAAAACAACAAAACCCAACAACAAAAAAAACACACAAAAAAAAAACACACAAAAAAACACACATCCAAAGAACCACAACTCACCTCTGTTTATTTGGCTTATATTAATTAATTTTATTTGTGAGATAAATCGAACATAACAAACGTGGGGCGAAGCGGAACTTCAAGTATGAGAATAAATTGGTCTCAAAAGTGCATGTATACATCTAACGACATGTTCACCAAATGGCCTTCCAACTGTCTGAAATAAATTGTTTTACGCTGGACTGACGAACGTGTGTTGCCTAAGCCTGCCCACTTAATGAATCGATAGGTTCAACGTGGACCTCAAACAATCTATTGTTAATCCAAGGGTAACTGCTATGCGCCGATAGGTGTTTTATGTCCAATCAAGTTTTATTCGTTATAACGATAACTTGCCCTGCAGCAGTTCGCCGGTGCAATTCAATAGTATTGATGTTCGTACTAAGCAAACAATAATAAAAAGTAATAAAACTACAATATCCAGACACACGTATAAACACACATGTATTTGTACTAAAATTGGAATTAATGGGTTTTCACCATTAAAACAACACACCAAATGATGCGCGGTCGGTCGAGGATCAAACCCCGTCAGTGGACCCATTGGGCTATTTCTCGTTCCAGCCAGTGCACCACGACTGGTATTCAAAGGACGTGGTATTTGCTATCCTGTCTGTGGGATGGTGCATATAAAATACCCCTTGCTACTAATCGAAAAGAGTAGCCCATGAAATGGCGGCAGCGGGTTTCCTCTCTCAATATCTGAGTGGTGTTTAACAATATGTCCGACGCCATATAACGGTAAATAAAATGTGTTGAATAATTATATTTTCTTGTTAAGAACACCAATGTCTGTACATCCAATTTATTCGCGTCTCGCTCACGTAAATAAATATAATTGTGCATTTTATTAAGCATTATATATTACATCATTTACTTGAACAAGACAAGACAAGAATTTATTTACACTCGGGCCGTTGCACAACAGCATGGAAGGAATATATACATATACAATTTATAACATTCACGTGACAAGATGGTTGATAATGAGCATATACAAAGACCAATAAATAGAATTCTATAAGAACAATATGTATAACAAAAACTCTAAATGCATTAGATAAATGTACATATTTAAAAATATCGAACACAAACCACAAGTTGGTGTTCATATAAATATAATCTGGATATACATCATGTGTGGCCAAGTACTTATAAGCAAACATGTCATCGTAATAATAGTCATATATTTTTATTTTGTTTGGTTAGGGACGTTTAAAGTTACTAATAATTACTTTTTTTAAATATGCTAATTTCTTTAATATTCCAGTTTGTAAGTACTTGGTCGTTTATAGTAATATAAAGGTATATGCTGGACCCTTAAGTCATGAAATGTTTTACAAACAAAAATATAATGAAACTCATCGTCAATATCATTAACGTCGCACAGTGTAAAAAGTCTCTCATCTATATGTGTGTTATTCCAACGAACAGTTTCAACAGGTAAATAATGGTTAGACGTTCTAAATTTTATGATAACTGACCATAGCTTTTCCGGAAGTATACTAAAATAATTTTCAAGAGATAAGTTTTCCCTCTCGATGTTTATTAGTTATTTCTCCATATTTGTAAACATTGATCGTATTGCCTTTGTTTGATTTGTTGCGAGAGACAGTTTATTGATATGAACGATTGAGATATCCATACATTGCTCATTTTTAAGTTATCAAAAATGTGTTTGATAGCGGTGATCCAATTATAGTTGATTCCGTTAGTAAGATGATCGTTTAACATAGCTTCGTATAATAACAAAGAGAGTTTTGATTCTTTTCTTGATAAAAGCCGTGCCCAGTAGCATGTCATTCTTCTATGTATGAGTAATTCAACTGGCGTTCGTCCTAGCTCTCCGTATAACATAAAACATGGTGTTGATTTCTTAACAGGTAAAATATATCTAAAGAAGTTGATTTGTACAGAGTTAAATATATAATTTTTCTCGTGCCCCCAAATTTCGCAGCCATATAATAAAATTGGCAGAACCATCGAGTCGAACATTTTAAGTTTGCATTCAGTTGATAGATGGTATTCCTTTGATTTCGCTAGTACAACGTACATATCCTTGGTAGCCTGTTGACTAAGTCTGCTCTTGGTAGTTCGGAAGTTATTTAATTTACTAAAAGTAATTCCTACATATTTGTATTCTTTAACATTTTCTAAAATAGTGTTTCCAATCTTAAAAATATGTTTATAGTCTTTAGCAGTTCCGTTTAAAATCTGTATTTTTGTTTTGTTACTATTAATTTTAAGTTTCCAATCATTGCAATACTGGTGAAACGTATTTAAAGTATAGTGTAGGTCAGCTGCACTTGTTGCTAATAATAGAGGGGGGTGGTAAATTGCTTTTTTCCCCAAACCTTTCTAGGTACAGGCCCAATTTGTGCATTTGGTCTCAAAAACATAGGAAAAAATTATAAAAGTGAAATTCAACCCCCCTGAACCCCCTAGACAGGGGGTCTGAAGATTGCCAAATAGCAATAAACAGCTTTCAATTGACCATAATTACCAAAATAGCCAAAACCAACAAGAAGATCACATCTAACCATCTAGATTTCACATTCAATGAAGAAAAACATTACCTTTGTGAATGTGGGGTAAGTGAATCCCTAAAAAGGGGGTCTGAAAATGGCCAAACTAGGATAAAGAGGCTTAAATTGACCATTTACCAAAACCTCCAATAGTTTTTTTAGTAGAACATGCCTATAACCACCTAGATGTCACAATCATTGCCTAAATATAAAGAAAACATATTTACTTTGTAAATATGTGGTAGGTTACCCCCTAAATAGGGGTCGGAAAATTGCCAAAATAGCGATAAATAGGTTAAATTGACTATTTTACCTAAACCTCCCCCNNNTTTACTTTATGAATTTGGAGTATGTTCCCCCTTAGTAGGGGACACCTGAACCTTCCAAATTGTTCAAAGATAATTTCTTTCCCACTAGATGTCAAATTCAATGCTTGTAGAAACATGTTTATTTTGTGAATTGGAACTTCTTTTTAATATACCCCAACTTCAGATCAAAATGTACAAGTATAAAGTGTCCGACGAAATCTACGAATGTATATTGAACTTACTGATTGAAATTTTACCAGTCACCTAAGATGTGTCATAAACCATGGTGAAAGTAAGGTATAGTCACATTGTAGGACAAATGAGGGCAGGATTTAGCTCAGTCGGTTGTGCGCTCGCCTCAGGTGCTTGCGTCGTAGGATCGAACCACCTCAGTTAATCCATTCAACTGATAGGGTTTTTTCTCATTCCTGCCTGTATACCACAGCTGGACAAAGGCTGTGGGAAAGTGCATATAAAAGATCCGGGTTTACAAAATGTTTGACATCCAATAGCTGATGATTAATTAATCAATGTGCTCTAGTGGTGTCATCAAACAAATAAAACTTTTTCTTGTAGGAAAAATACAGTATGTGGCTATAATTGTCTTCTCATTCCCATCAGGTCTTCTACCAGTGGGGTAAAAAAGTTATTTAAATTATGATGGCATTATTACAACCTAATATAGCTGCAACATTCAAGACTTAGTTGAAAAACTGCCAGCTGATGAGTACCAAAAAAATAAAAAGGCGGTCAAGGAAATGACTGCAATGCGGCTTCAGTGGAACAATATGCAGAACAATCTATAAAAAGAAAGATTGAATACAAAGAACGGACGAAAAACAAGGATCTGGCAGATTTAAAGATGGGTGGCTCATTCAGATTCCCTTGTCCAAAAGAAGTACAAAGAAGATCAGAAGGTTGAGAGACTATACATAGAGATACGTTATGCTAAAAACACATCTCTGCTCTTTCCCCAAAAATCTGAGATATTCCGGTTGCAGCGTGATGAAAAGACAGAGTATGGTTAAAACATACATGAATAAGTATTCATCCAACAATGTTGCCTCAATGAAATATTTCAGTGTGCTTTTGGATACAATGTACGTAGTTGGTGACACTTGGAAAACAATCCACGATTTGGACACTTGGTTTTACAAATGGATAGTGAATAAGCGGTATGTTTCAAATAAACAATAATGATCCAAATGTCAGTATGAGGAAGGGATATGTTTTATTTAACGACACACTCAACACATTACAGTTATATGGCGTCAGACATATGGTTAAGGACCACGCATATATTGAGAGAGGAAATCTGCTTCATGGGCTACTCTTTCCGATTAGCAGCAAGGGATCTTTTATATTCACCATCCCATAGACAGGATAACACATACCACAGCATTTGATGTACTGGCTGGAGTGAGAAATAGCCCAATGTGCCAACTGACGGGGATCGATCCCAAACCGACTGCGCATCAAGCGAGCGCTTTACTAACGGGCTACGTCTCGTCCCTATCAGTATGAGATGATTTACAGATGGGATGGGTGTGTTAGGAAGGAGGTTTGAGGTATTTATTATGTCAGCTTAATTGCTTTAATAAAATAATTTTGTCGAATGGTTATTAGTAAGAGTCTGTTTATTATTTGCATTACTTTGGAATTCAATATTTTACAATTTTATTCAGACGGTAACCAAAAAAATAAAAATAAAATAAAATAAAATAAAAAAATTCACAAAGTAAATGTTTTTTCTTCATATTAACGAAATGAATGTGACATTAAATGGTTAGTATGACAAATGACAAATTAAATCAATTTTGGTCAATTTTCAGACCACTCCCCTCACCTGTTTATGGATAACCTACCACATATTTTCAAAGTAAATTTGTTTTCTTCATATTTAGGCAGTGGTTGTGACATCTAGGTGCTTAGTTATGATCTATGAAACAAAATTGGAGGTTTTGGTAAAATTGTCAATTTAAGCATGTTTATCACTATTTTGGGCTGTTTCAGACCCCACATTAAAAAAGGTTAATGTCTTTTTCTCCATATTTAGGCACTTAGTGTGATATCTAGATGGTTAGCTATGATCTTGGGGGCAGGGGGCTATTTTGGTAATATGGTCAATTTAAGCCTATTTATTGCTATTTTGGCAATCTTCAGTCTAGGGGGTTCAGGGGGGTTGAATTTCACTTTAATATGTTTTCTATGTTTTTAAGACTAAATGCACAATTTTGGCCTGTACCAAATACTAATAAGGACATAGCGTGTTACGTAAAAATTAACATTTGTTTTTGCATATCCCATAAAGAGGTAACGCCAATTTTTCAACACTCAGAAGCCTACAATTATATTTGTTTTGTTTCCAAACATTAAATTTAAAGTCTCTCTCTCTCTCTCTCTCTCTCTCTCTCTCTCTCTCTCTCTCTCTCTCTCTCTTAGACACGTACACACTCACAGATACACACAAACAATAGTTTCACATCAGCTGTCTAAAAGTCCCATATAAAAATAATTTCCCGCTAATATGAATCCGATCTTCATACTAACGGTGAACTTTAATATAGTAGTTAATAACTGTGCCCATGGTGTGAGGGAATTATTATTACTATTATTATTATTATTATTATTATTATTATTTTATCAAGTTTAATACCCAGAAACAAACATGATAGTGTCAGGGATAGGGCCCTAGACCTAATTTCACTAAACATCTTAAGTTACGTTTTACACATAAACGTAAATTTACGATGTTTAGTGAAATAGGTTCCTGATATCACCACCTCACAGTCATGTGTAAGGGAATTAGGTATATATCGTTTATTAATCAATAAACAGTTTTTAGTGTGGAAACTATCAGGCAGATATTAACATATGACTAGACCCTTAGATATGACTTTCATGTCGTTGATCGATGGACTTTGGGAGTTGAAGTCATAATAACATTTCCAACTTGCATAATGTCAGAGTACACCTCGCAACTTCCTGTGTACGATTACCCACGGCGATCCAATATCCAGTGATTAATCGGTGTGATTTATGGTGTCGTCAAACACATCAAGCTGTAAGTGAAAACAATAGTGTAGAATTACCAGAACAGAACAGAACAGAACTTTATTGCACTCTTTACCGGCCTCGGTGGCGTCGTGGTTAGGCCATCTATCAACAGGCTGGTAGGTACCAGGTTCGGATCCCAGGCGAGGCATGGGATTTTTAATCCAGATACCGACTCCAAACCCTTTGCCAAATTTAAAATTGTAAAACTGAGATCCAAATTGGCTAAATAATTTCAAATCAGCTGTCCAAAAGTCCCATATAAAAAGAAATTTCCCGCTAATATGAATCTGATCTTCAAACTAACGGTGAGCTATTATAGTAGTTAATAACTGTGCCCATGGTGTGATTGAATTATTATTATTATTATTATTATTATTATTATTATTATTATTATTACCGGCCTCGGTGGCGTCGTGGTTAGGCCATCGGTCTACAGGCTGGTAGGTACTGGGTTCGGATCACAGTCGAGGCATGATACTTTTAATCCAGTTACCGACTCCAAACCCTGAGTGAGTACCCTGCAAGGTTCAATGGGTAGGTGTAAACCACTTTCACTGACCAGTGATCGATCCATAACTGGTTCAACAAAGGCCATGGTTTGTGGTATCCTGCCTGTGGGAAGAGCAAATAAAAGATCCCTTGCTCCTAATCGCAAAGAGTAGCCTATGAAGTGGCGACAGCGAGTTTCCTCTCAAAATCTGTGTTGAGTGCGTCGTTAAATAAAACATTTCTTTCTTTCTTTTTTTTATTGCACTCAGGCCGTTCTGCTACGGCGTGAGAGGAACAAACGCAGACTGATTTCGACAAGATGGTTTACGGGAGGAAACACAATAGGAATATATTTTTCAATACATATAAAAATGGCAAATGGATGTCATGGTATTACCAAACAAACAAAAAAGTTGTTTAACGACACCATTAGAACACATTGATTTAGTAATCATCGGCTATTGAATGTCAAACGTATGATCAATTTGACACAGTCATAGAGAGGAAACCCACTACATTTTCCCATTAGTATCAATGAATCTTTTATATGCATCATCCCACAGATAGGATACCAGTCGTGGTACACTGGCTGGAACGAGAAATAGCTCAATAGGCTTACCGACGGGAATCGATCCTATACTGACCGCGCATCAGGTGCGCTCTTTACCTCTGGTCTACGTTCCGCCCCATTACGATATGGATAACAATATAGATAAATTCACAGAGTTGAGATCTATTGTAAAATATAAATATTCAGAATATTTCAGCTACAACGGTGTACTTACATTTAGTAATGTTACAGTTCATCATGCAATCATGCTTCCTACGACCCGATAACCCCATCATGGTAATTCGTTGTGATATTATGACACTGCATG
>JAECMU010026120.1:0-16971 GCA_016106625.1 Dracogyra subfuscus | reverse complement strand
AGAACGGTCTGTGTAGGAACGTCCGTGTTTTCTAGCCCCCCAAAGTGAAGATCGAGCGATTTTGGCCAGGTCTCGCGAGAACTCGCAGTTTGCGTCCTCGAGTAACACCGCAACGGGCACATGCGCAGTGGAATGGGAAAGACCTCTATTAGCCTGAATTAGTCTCTTATGTTTGGTGTTAGTAATATTCTTAATTAGTTGTTATAAGTGAGATTTAGCGGCCTCTTTGATTTAACATGGATACCCTTATACTACATTAATTCCTCCAAATTAGTGGGATTATTAATTAGTTATTGTAAGTGAGATTTAGTGGCCTCTTTGATTTAACATGGATAAATATAAACCATATAATTATAAACCCAGTGTGGTTTCAAGAGAAAACAGTAACAACTATGACCGATTTAAGACAAGATATCTGCATTTCCTGCCAGCGATCCGTAAGACTGAGACAACAAGGCCTGAATTGTGACGGTTGCAGTCGTTGGCAATACTGCACATGCCAAACAGGCATTAGCCGCGAAGAGTACAAGAAGGGCTGTGACAGAGGGGACTGACATCGAATGGTCATATCTGACATGCCGCCAGAACATCACCGGACCTGGTCAACCTATAGATGAAAGCAGTCGCCTTTCAACAGAGGAGCCATACTCCTGATTGGAGCTACAAGGACTGGAACGAAGAAATGTGTAGTCGGGTGTTAAGTGATACCGGGGATGTTTTGGTAAGAACCGGGGACGTTTCGACACGGGAACAATATGACCCGGGGACGATATGACTGGTAACCGTTGTTCAGGAGAGCTCAGTCGGAGGGGGAAGATATTGTGATTCTGATTCTGACTGGGGCGTGTTAACCTTAGAAATACGTACAGTATTAGTTATAACAGTACTATATACGACACAATTACTTTTGTGTTTTGCTATCTACCACTGACTAACCGTGTAGGTCTAATGAGCTTTTCGTAAAGCTAAGAATATTTCACACTTTGTTTCGCATTCTCATTCTCAAGAAAAGCACTTCCTTGTTTAGACTGGTCCTCCGTCGATTTTGGCTAACAATCGAAATACTAGTAAATTTCGGTCTGATGTCACTCGGGACCAATCGGATATTCTTGCATCTTTTGGAAATGGGCGAGGTGTTCCGAATGAGTGAACACCATAATAAAAAATTAATTCCCATCTTCTAGCGTTCATTTTATTTATTTATTTTTATTGTATTTTTAATTAAAAACATAAAATAATTAACCGGCCTCGGTAGTGTGACATTGATAGTTTTACCCATCGGACGTAAAGGTAGGTACTGGGTTCGCAGACCGGTATCGCCTGTCACTCAATCATGTAGGTGTAAGACAATTACACCGACTTCTCTCCAACTAAGGGGCCCATACCTTAAACTACACCACCCCACCCCCTAAATTTTGCGACTGTAATTATATATATTTCTTTTATTTTTATTTTTTTTACGTTTGAAAATCCGAGGAATCCCTCCATGAAGGTTTTGGCCTTCAGCCACATGTCATTCCCTCTCCTCCAACAAATTGGTAAACTTTTGATAACAAATTTGTTTTGTGTAACGACACTACTAGAGCACGTTGATTTATTAATCATCGGATATTGGATGTCGAACATGGTCATTATCAGTCTGACATGTCATCTTTCATTTTCATTTTCAAGTTTGTTTAACGTGCACATTCAGAGCAAGCTGTTATAGCGCACGCCTGTCTTGGGCACACACCTCAGCTATCTGAGCTGTCTGTCCAGACAAGAATAGAAATTAGTGGTTAGTTGTTATTGTAAGAGAAAAGAGGGTGTAGCGTACCCGACTGTGCGTATTTCTGCCATTTTCCTTATGGCGACTGGCCATACACGAACGACGTCGTGCCGACGGCTTAGACGGCATGGACCACCACCACGATGCATCAGGTATGTACTTAGAATGTACATGTCATCTGATATATACTATATATATACTAGTATATAGAGGAAGCCCGTTACATTCTCCCAGCAAGAATGGTGTGATGCACGCCTATCATGGGTGCAGGTGTCGGCTTTTGAGAGAGAACCAGCAGCACGAGGTCGGCACGGGCATTTGTGGTGCTATTGAATTTCGAATGTCTTGTAGCAACTAAGAAAGGAGTCTTTTATATGTACCATCCCACAGACAGGATAGCTCATACCACGGCCTTTAGTATACTACGGTCGACGACAGTCACTTTTCGCACCCTTGTTTTGGGTTCGTACACAATAAATATAGCATATATCTTATCGTAATTTCACTTGAAATCCATACTTCGTAAAAGGTACAATTTTTTAATCAGAAGATTTTCTTCAAACACATTCAGATGCACTAGCAATGTTCAAAAATAAATAAATTCAATAGCAAGTTTGCATTGGAATTTTTCCAGCATTCTTAAAACGAAAACGTCATGTACCCAGTTTATGGCTATTGTAAGGAGATGTAAAGTGACGCCATTGGAATATTGACGTCGTTCAAATTCAAAATTAGATATATTATTACAATGCTTCGCCACATTAAAATAAAAACTGGTCTACTAACCTTGACCCCCTGTTAAATTTCCAAAACAAGCGGACAACGTTGTTTACAGGTTAATATTTTGTTATTTTTCATAATTCTGGACAAAATATTAATTTTAAGTTTTAAAAGATGAAAGAAATAAAAAGTTCATTTTTTTCGAATATATCATATCAAAACATTACCGTTGGATATGTTTTATTTACTGTGTGTACGAGTCGTGGTATACTGACTGAAACGATAAATAGCCATAATATTAATAATAATAATTATTATTATTATTAATAATATTATTATTATTTATTTATTTATTTATTATTATTATTATTATTATTATTATTATTATTATTATTATTATTATTATTATTATGTACATGTAATTAAAATAATTATGATTATGATTATGACTATGATTATGATTATTTAAGTTTGTTGCTTCTTACATTTATAAATGGTTTACGGTAAAATAAAATAAAGCGATTATCTCCCTTGCGTTAAAAATTCCGGAAATGCAACAAAATGTATCAAAAAGTCAAAATGGCGACAGAGTGATGGGAAAAGTCAAGCAATGCCATAATTTTTTGAGAATATTGCGATGTCTCGCCTGGCTGACTACTTCATTGTAGTAGGATATGACCACGAAAAAGAACGTAAGAAATGAGCAAAATACTTCCTGGATTAAATAATTCCATTATATTGTAATATTTGTGGTTTTATTCATACGTAACATCCTACATGATACATCGTATGATAGTACCATCAAGGCATCATTAAATTGATTAATAATGCATAAAGTTCAAACTAGCCTACTTACTTACCTAGCCTTACTGTAACTATCTACTCTATCATTGTATATTTATTGCGTTTTCAGTTCATCTTATAGAAAATTGTTTAGCCTTGGGTTTATATTATTATAAATATTGGTCATGGCAGTGGCAGAAAACTTTATTTTGTCTTTGCTAAACTTAGACTTCTTAGAGATTTGCTGAGATGGTCAACAATTAAAAAGTGAAGTGTGATGGGTTGCAGAATGGATTGTCCTTAGTGGACTGCAGTTTGTTTCCAACCCAAACCAATGCCAATGTCCTGTACTGCCCTGCCTATGGAAAAATGCATACAAAAGATCCCTTGCAGCTTTATTGTCAATACATTATACACTATACATGTATGATCATGATGAATCCATGACGTTTCACCCCCAGCCTGTTCGCCCACAAGTGCATAACCAGTTCGCCCACACAAAGGTACCAGTTCGCCCCCAGTCAGTTTGGGTCATGAAAATCCTGGAATATGTATGTACCTCTTACGCCTGAGTATAATAAAGTTATGTTCTGATATACGTGTTTGTTCTGTGTTACACTAAACACTGTTAGAACAAAAGACGAATCAGAAAGCACATGACTTGTTCAAGTCGGTGAGACATTTCCGGTAATAGAACAATATCAAGTACTAGCGAAAGTTTAATAATTAATCTCTGTCCTGGACAGGCGTGTGCTAAAACAGCTTGTTCTGAATGTACACGTAAAACCTTATGACTATGACTAATATTAATCAACCAGTTTATTACGCTGTAACGTAAGCGTGGGACTTATTTTATATTGCACATGCACTGGTGTTACTATGTGAAATGGAGTACTGGTATTTAACTTTTTCGTGTAACAAAAAGTGTTTTTGTTTCTTTTTTTCTCACATTCACCCTGCGTTTAATAGTTAGAAATCACTACCATGAGATTACCTTTTGGTTCAGACTAATTACAGCTTGAGAGTAAATAAAGTTCTGTTCTGATGATAATACAAATCAAGTAATTACGTTTTGCTTTTGGAATGCAGTTTATTCTTTTTTAGTTCACAACAACTTCATGCTAGCATAATAAACATACAATATTGTACGTGTACATACAAAGCAGGGCCATAGAAAGGTGGGGAAATTGCCCCCACCCGAAGAAATCGGGGAAAATATTGTGAAACTATTAAATATTCAGCCCCCCCCCCCCACGAACAAAAAATCATTAAGTCTAACATTGCCTTTATAAAGCACATTTTCCCCTAGCTTGTTTTAGCATGGTGTTGCACCATGCCTCAACAGTCTAGTGCCATATTTCCTAAATCAGCAAAATGCTGCCCTGAGATTAAACAGCATTTTTTCAAACATTAATTCTAAAATTGCTTAAAGTTTTCAGTCATTCAGAGAATTAATTAATTATGCCTATTTATAGTATTATATATTTTGCCATACATTTATTAAAGCAGGTACTACTGTACATTTCATTTATATTACCGGTAGATTCATTTTTATTTCAATAATAAAAAAAATTACAAATTAAAAAAACAAATGCCCTGAAAATTGTGAAAATACCCCCAAAATGTTTAGTCTACCATGCCTTGCCAAATTTCTAGGGAAAACACTAGAACATTATATTATTGTTCAATATTAAATACAGTATTAAATATATATATATACTGTCTTCACTTCAAATAATATTGTAACGGGTTAGCTCCAGTTGCACAATGCCAATTAGTGGTAGCATGAGGCACTGTACATGCAATCATCTTTTGCGTCGTTACCAAAAAAGTAGTAAAATGTGTCCGAGCAGGAAACGTAGCCTCCAGGGTCTTAGAAATGTTAAGGTGCACCTGTTTTGTTCCTCAGAACCTTCTAGATATTAAAGCTATCCCGCAAAACTGTAACACAAGCACAATACAACAAACCAATTAAATCAGAAAGCAGAATATTGTGTAGTTCACAGTAGTCAACGATCAAACATGAATCGCGATAATGTCTCTTTAACAGTCTTGTTATTCTGCTTTCCAACAATGTGCACCAGAATATGCGCCACAAATCTAAAACTTTTACCGGAAAAGTACACTGGTAGTTTGTAAACAACAACACTGTAACTTGGATCTTGAACACACACTGGTTACCTGCACAGTTTGGTCGGGGTTGTCAGTCGGTAGGGCGAATCCAGAGGTATTGTCGGACCACACAAGGCCTCTGTAGTAGATAATCACAGCAGAGGTGAAGAGAGAGTAGGTAATGCCTAGTAGGCGCCCTGTTGTGAACCCATTGTCTCTTGGATCCATTAAATTGAGTGTCCAATCCATTGGTCCATTACAGAAGTACTGCACCTCAAAATTTCACCTGTCCAGGGGCAGTCAGCAATGAACAGAATAGAAACAGCCTTCCAATCCTCAATCCAAATCAGCTGGACATAAGAGGTCATCAGTGGCTTCCCAGATAACCTGGCGACTTACTGATGTGTTAACCCTGCGACTTACTGATATGACACTGTGCCTTACCCCTGTACCTATCTTGGGCTACTCCCAAGCTCCTTCTCATCTGTATATTCCGAAACTCAGTATTTATAATTACCACAGTTCTCTCCTGATGCAGATCCTCTATACAAACAGCACTAATGCAATAAATCTTTGCAACCCTGATCCCAAATAAGATGAGTGGATATAAGTGGCGTTTCAAAGAACCTTGCGACTTACTGGTGTGACGCTGTGCCTTACCCCTACGTCTATATTTGGCCACTTCCTAGCTCCTTGTCATCTGTATATTCCGAAACATAGTCTTTATAACTTCCACAGTTCTCTCCTGATGCAGTGTGCACAAATTGTACATAGTCTTGTTCTACTGCATTTCCTAATGTAATGCGTTCTGTCCTGCGTTTCTTAATGCTGTGCATTCTCTGGTAACGGAGCGTGCTATTTAGACAAAATCTATGTCAGTTGTGTTCTCTATCACAGTGCATATTTCTCATTCCAGCCAATTATGTGCTATCATGTCTGTGGGATGGTGCATAAAAGATCCCTTGCTACTAATGGAAACATTAGTGAATTTCTTCTCTCAGACTATTTGTCACAAATGCCAAATGTTTGACATTCAATAATAATGATTAACAACACCTGCAATTAAGAAAACGTCCATGGCAAAAAACAAGCAGTGGGATTTTTTCCCCCCTAATAAAGTAATATATAGTTTACAGCTAAAAAAAAAGTGCCGTGGAAAATGGAAAAACTGCACGACATTGCCAATTGCTGTGGACAATTACAGGGATTTGATTAATAAATCAATGTGTTCTAGTGGTGTCGTTTAATAGAAATGATGTTACAAGACACCTTTTCATTATTTAATTGTAACAAAATGCATAATAAATATGCATAGCAATTAACAATGCTGTACGGAAAATAATTCATTAATATTAATAATTTTTGTACAGTTGCTTCCAAACTGAAACATAAAGATTGCTTTGCCACTCCACAAAATGAATTTCAAATCTTATTATTTACTCTTATCGCCACAAGGAACATTTTGTAATGATTGGGTGTTCATAGATTTTCAATTGACTAGAAATATCGCTAATCAAGATTTTAAAAACAAAATCATCCCTTCAGTAATATCAGCACACTAATTGTAAATACAGATGAAGATTGTTCATATAAGGAACTCAGTTTGCATAATTGCTAAATTTTGAAATTAATTGTTTTAAATAATATTGAAACACCACTATATTTGTAATTTTGTATATATATATTGTTTTCTTCCTTGTATTTATTGCATTTACTCCTTTATTAGAATTGTTAATTTAGGCTATACAACAACAACACATATTATTGTAAGGCTTTTTTTTTCTTCAAATCAATGAGGGAAGGGAGGATTTAAAAAATAATTATGATATAGATGACAAAATATTTATAGAACAACATGTCCATTTTTTTTTAATATACCTGTATCATAGTTCAAAATAATTAACACATTGTTAATTCATAACTTGATTTAAATTAATCAAATTCAATGGCATGGTTTTAATGTTTCCTATCTTCAATAGGGTAATGTAAAATTTGTATAATTAGGAAATTGGAATAAAACAAATTCATTGTGGCCCTTTTTATTCAATGCATCACAGCCTGAGAATTAATTCTGTTCTCTCTTTTTTGTTGTTGTTGACCATAGCAGGATATTAATAATCAGGGACTCAAGCCTATATTGTTTAATTGTTTACTTATTTTCTAAAATACACGTAATAGCAGTTTTACATCTAACTTGGATGCATTTGATTTTCAGGAAGTGGTGTCGGCTGTGGTAAGATTATACAACGATTTCCAGAAAAGGACTGGAAAACATGTCCCTTCCCACAGGGAATAGAACTGGTAAATATTATTCCTTATTTTAAATATTGTTTGCCGCCATTCTAGCATTTTTGTCAGTTTATTACTTGTAACAACTAAAATTAAATATATCTTCTTGTCTGTATACTCAGTGTGTTTCTATAGTCCTTCCTACAGGCAACACCATTTTTCATACTATTGAATTTACTACATGTTATTTATTTCTAAGCTGATTATTTTTCAAAATACTCACAGAAATAGTGCAGGGTTATTAAAAAAAAAAAAATCTAAAAGATTTGTACTTTTCTTCTCTAAGTCAAACCAAACTATACTTAATGACCAAAAAAACATTTATGTAGGATGATGGGACAGACAATAGAAATTTGTTCTAATGTTTGTATAGTTCAAAAGTGATTTTACTTCCCTCTATGTAATATTTTGTATGTACAAAATTACTAGTATGTGAAATCCAGTGTGGACTACTACAAATATTAATATAACAAGAAACCCACTGGAAACACAGGCACTTGTATTCCATACAAGAAATATAAGTAGTAGTCATTACAAAAATTCTGTTAGTCTGTAGCAGCAAAGTCGGGATATCTGGTCTCTAATAGTATAATACAAAGACTCAATATATTTATGCATATTAATGAAAACTGATAATAATGATATTTAGTCTTCTTCTGAGAATTTAAATATGTGTTTTGAAAACTAATAGACATTTTGTTTCTATAAGATTAATACATATACGTACGTACGTACGTACGTACATTGGGTGCCACAGGTTTGGGTCTCGGTAACGGCATGAGGAAATTTGTGACGGCAATAAAGGATTTAAGTATCCCCTGTGCCAGTGCGTTAATATCTACATGTATGTATGTAAAAGTCAACCTCGACATACATACAATATATAGATATTCATACATCAATACATACTAGCCAGTGTCAGGTATGTCCATATCTGCATGTAAGTCAAATGTTGCCAAGCCATGGGTCCTTAGAACCGCGTGGTTGTTGGACTGGTACAAATATGGTCGACTAACGAGCGTTCCGGCCCAGCAGTTGCTGGCGATTGGGTGCCACAGGTTCGGGTCTCGGTAATGGCATGAGGACATTTGTGAAGGCAATAAAGGATTTAATTATCCCCTATGCCAGTGCGTTAATATCTATGTATGTAAAAGTCAACCTTGACATACATACAATATATAGATATTCATACATCAATACATACATACATACATATATATATATATATATATATATATACATACATACATACATACATATACACATATATATGTAGTTAACTTATGTGTCACAGACAGATCCATTTTAGGTTACTTTATAAAGTCACAGAGCAGGGCTTTTCCCAGGATGTTTAACTGATACGGCTCATGCTCGCTTAGCCAGCCAAGTAAGCGCCTTCATGTCTGGTAAGCACCTTAACTGCAGAACCGTGTCGGCTTAATTTGTAACATGTATACAAAACAATGGAGCTGTGATCCGTAACGTCATTAACCACACATTATCACACTTCCATTTGGTATCTCTGCAATTCTTTAGATGTTCACTTTGAGGTCCATTGATGGCACCGTTTTAATTGTCGGCGGGCTTGTGCTGGTCACGTGGTACAGGTGATCGGCTACTACTAATCCGCCAGATAACTGCTTGTTGTCTGTATGCTAATTTTAATAATCACGGTTATTAATTTTAACGGCATGCATTTGACATGTATGACAGCAATGTGACAGCGATTCAACGTTTGGAAGATATGTAACTTGCTATTTTAATTTTATAAAGTCTTTGAACCAAAGTAATAAAAACAAACCGACAATGCATGTCAATTTGAATACACATGCCAGTTCAGGGCCGAATGACATATTGGCTATCCCAAGGGCTGAGTTCAGCCAGACTGAGTGAAAAGAAAACGTTCACTACACTGGTTTGTGCGCTTCACGTTAAACCAAATGCACACGACAGACACCAATCAAATAGTTCGCGAACGTTAGGATGAACGTTCTGAACTGAGAAAAGCTCTCGGCGTAATATACGTCACGCTTCAAAGTCAATTGACACTTATGTGTCAAGAGACATCGTTGCGAACATGAACAATACGAGTACACAGGAGTAAATTTTGATGTAAATGTGTAGAACAACAATAGCCGTTGCATCAATGAATACCTAACAGCAGTTTCATTTATTTAAAAAAAAAACATTGTGTTAATTTTTTACCTATGGTAGATAGCACGCACTGAGATTGCGATATACAAATTTATACAAATTGCAGTTAAATGTACACTGAATTAGTTTACAATACTCATATTTATTGGATAATGCTAGATATATATGTGAGGTGACATTTAATAAATTAGCTGGATTTTGAAAAGACCGTAACATTTAATTTTATTAACATTTTTTGGTGGTTGGTTTTGGTGGGTTTTTAAAAATTGAATTGCATAAAAACAACCCCAACACAATTTGATTTTGATGGATTCAACCCACTACCCCACTTCTTTTGTCTTGATTTGTGTTATAATGATGCTAAATATGTAAGCGCCTTAAACAAATCCTGGGGAAAGGCCTGCAGAGTTATTGATTTTGATAATAGACATGTGACTGGCTACTTCTAAGTGATGCCAACCAGGTCACCACATCCATTCTATCCAATGGCCCAGTGGTACAGTGCCCGCCTGATGCGCGGTCGGTCTAGGATCGATCCCCGTCAGCTAACCACTGGGGTTTTTCTCGACATAACCATATGTCCGACGCCGATATAACCGTAATTGTAATGTGTTGAGTGCGTCATTAAACAAACAAACAAACCATTCTATCCAATTAAAAAAAGAACAATCATTGATTGTTATTTTTTAAATTGGATAGAATGGCAGTGGTGACCTGGTCATCACCTAGGAGTAGCCAGTCAGATGTCTTTAAATTGTTATCACGCATGTATGTGTAAAACAGTGTAAAGTAATGTTTTCACCAAGTGAATGGGTGTGTAAGAAAGATCATTTCTTAGCGGCAGCATAGCCCAGTGGTACAGTGCCCTCCTGATGCATGGTCGGTCTAGGATCGATCCCCGTCAGCTAACCACTGGGGTTTTTCTCGACATAACCATATGTCCGACGCCGATATAACCGTCATTATAATGTGTTGAGTGCGTCGTTAAAAAAAATAATAATAACAAATTCTTAAATTTGAGCCATGTCTACATAAATATGTATGTTTGGTGTTCATGGTAAATTTGTTATTTATGTGAAATATGTTTGTGTTGTTTCAGTTTTGTCAGCCAACAGGATGGACATTATCCACACAGAGACAGCCTCCATCCTTTTTTGTGTCTGTCCTGACAGACATCGATGCCAACCGCCATTACTGTGCCTGTTTGACTTTTTACGAAACGGTTGCCATCAGTCCAACCAAACCCGATGATGAAGACACTGATGAACAAGATTCTGCCCTTGTTCATCACTCTCTTATGTTTGCTCCCAAAAGTCTCTTGCTAGTCTCAAGGCTTAGTTACTTTGAAGCTTTTAAGGTAAGACATAAAATGTTCAGCCAGAAACCAATTTCAAAAGTGACCATAAACCAAAAGTAAAAGTATGATCATCTATTTTGTGAAATAGGTGGCAAACATATAAATGTACAGCATGTTTAATTGATTATCATAAATTATGTAAACTTGCAATCTTTTCTGAAATTGCTTCCAGGCCTCGTGCTTATAAAATGTTAGTCTCAGAATCAGTTTAGAGTCAAAAACTTCAGTCAAGACTACTGAGGTTTTGAACTGTGCTATAAAACTATTTAGAGTTGAGACTGAAGAGTCTCATTTGTATTTAAGCAGACGTCATACTTTTTTTGTTTAAATATTGTCTGTTTTGCAACATGTCTGTTTCTATTTAAGAACTGATTAAAAGTCTTCTAGTAAAAAAATATTACTTAAATTCATTATACATAATATAACTTTATTCTCAGTAGCAAATTGAAGTCATCGGCAAAGTGACGTAATTATCCATAATGGGGTGAAATGTAGCCCAGTGATAAATTGCTTCTTGATTTGCAGTCAGTTTGGGATATATCTGGTAAACGTAGTTATTGTGCGCTTCGGCTGTCTGCTTGATCGAAATGAGGTTATTTCTGCCGCAAGAAGGCTCAAAAGGGTTCAGGATTTAGTGTTGTTCCTGATTTAATGTCAGAAGCTAGATATGTTCAAGGCAGTCTTCTTCTGAAAATTAGAAACATGTCAGAAACTGAATGTAGTAAAATGAAGCTCATATACCTGAGACTATCCATTCTTCACCCTGAAAACAAGTCGGGACTGAATTCAGTGAAATACAAGCCAAGAACTGCGTAAAAGCACTGATACTCTTATGTATATGCCCATTATATAAACATTATATATGTGACAGGTATAGAACATGCCTTTTTCAGTTATGTATGTAAACAGATGATTTGAAACTCCAAAACGGAAATCATAATGCATGTTCAAATGAATGTCGAGCATGAGAATTTGTTTTTGTTTTTCATTATTAATTATTATTATTATATTTTTATCATTTTAATTTATTATTATTGTTATTTTGTCATGGTTTGTCTATGTTAAATTGTATATCATAAACAGTATAGTACAAAGGAATGTGTTATATGTATAATACATGTATATACAAAACTAGAGCTGGTTTTTATTTTAATGTTTGAGAAAATTAATAGAATGTGTATGCAGAGGGTGAGGGGAAGAAGAGGGTTTCTTGTTGGTTTTAAGAAAAATACATCTTCATACATACAGTTATGACCATTGTGCATGTATATCTTTTTTTTAATACACAAGTATCACTAAAAACTATCACCTTAAAAATTACTGTGACAGGAAATAATTTGTCAATAGGGAGTGTTAATTGTCGGGGTTTGGCATCTGATGCTGTTAAACGTAGAGATAATTTTGCTCATTGTAGACATTATTATGATATCACATTTATAATTAACAGTCATTGTAAAACTGAGTTAGAATCTTACTGGAAAACTGAATGGGGATACCAAGCTTGTTTTAGCTCTCATACCAGTAACAGTAGAGGAATACGTTCAAAAACAGTTTTGAATTTCAAATTCATGAAGAGATAACTGACCCGAATGTAAAATTTTTATTATTAGACATCACTATTCAAGGATATAGAATAACACTAGTGGCAGTTTATGGACCAAACAAAGATGACCCTCAATTCTTTAAAAACATTCAACATAAAGTTGAGCTTATGGATAACATGTCATTAATAATCAGGGGAGATTTCAACGTACCCATGTATTATGATTTGGACACTTTAAACTACATAAATAAAAATAACCCTAAATCGCAGGAACCTGGTATTTTCCAATTTATTAAACCACGAGCACTTTACTACAGGACGCTGGTAAAAACCTGCATAAAAGACACTGTAGATCAATATAAAATAAATTTGGATACGGGGTAAGAACAGAACTTTTCAATAAATTATCAGCTTCTATGGAAAACTAAAGAATTAATGACAAGAGGAAAAACAATCTTATTTACATCATTTAGAAAAAAGGAAATGAACTAAAAGGAAATAGAGTTAGAAATTAAATTGAAGCAGCTTTATGAAATAAATATTGATGAGAATATTTATGTTGAAATTCAGGAAACAAAAAGGAAATTAAAAGAAATAAGAAAAACAAAAGTAAAGGGAATGATTATATTCATGAGCAAAAGCCAAATGGTAGGTAGAAGGGTGAAAAAGTACGAATTTTTTTTGTAATTTAGAAAAAAGACATTATGTAAAAACTTATTATTCCAAAAATCATTCTAGAAAATAATGATGAATTAACTAATCAAGAAGATATTATTAAAACCCAGAAGGAATATTATAAATCAATATATGCAACGCAAAAAATAAATATATCTGAATAAAATAAAAAATGTGTTTTGATTCTAGTAATCCATTTCTTAATTTTCAAAACCCTGAAAAAAGTAATAGATTAGAGGGCATATTAACATACGACGAATGTAGTAATTCTTTAAAAAATATGAAAAATGGTAAATATCCAGGCCTTGATGGTTTTACTGTGGAATTTAAATGAGTATGTAATATGATCTCTAAACCACAGTTATGAACACAAACAAAATTAATGTCCATGACACAGAAACGGAATAATTGCATGTATTCCAAAAGAAGGAAAATCTAAATATTATTTGAAAAATTGGTGTCCGATATCTTTACTTAATGTTGATTACAAAATTGCATCAGCGACTTGCCAGTCGAATCAAAACTGTTTTAAAGGAAATAATTACGGAACACAATCTGGATTCAGGGAAAACAGATATATCGGAGAATGCACTAGATAAATTATGAATATACTTGCAAGACCAGACGATAACATTCCTGGAATTCTTCTTCTTTTAGATTTAAAAAAAGCTTTTGTCTCTTTGGAATGGCTTTTGATTAAAACAGCTCTAATGTTCTTTGGCTTCGGTCCATAAGTTGTTCAGTGGTTCAATACCTTTTATAGTGATTTATCTAGTTGTATCCAAAATAATGGGCATATTTCTAACATTTTTTATGTAATAGAAAGATGGGTGAGACAGGAGGATCCTTGCTCACCTTATTTGTTCATAATAGCAGTTGAACTTCTATGTGCAGCTCTAAAGGATGATCCAAACGTTAATGGTATACAATTAAATAACTCAGAGTATCTTATTTCTCAGTATGCCGATAACACAAGCTATTTGGATTGGGTGAAAGCAGGGTTGTGGTGTGGTGAATAACACGAACAGAGAAATTATATGGAATCACGAAGGACATTTTAAATTTCTTGGCATTTAATTTTACTTTAAACAGGATAATCCCTGTACTGATAATTTTAAAGACAAATGTCAATCTTTTAAAACATTATTAAATGATTGGTCTTTTAGAAATTTATCCATAATTGGAAAAGTTACAGTAATAAAATCCTATACCTATTTTAATTCAGATTCTGACAGTTCTTTCAGATATCCCACCTCACTATTTAAAAGAAATACAGACTGCAATATTTAAGTTTATTTGGAATGGAAAATTTGATAAAATCCAGAGCAGTATACTTTTAAAGGAATACAGACCTTCGTTTTTGACGGGCGCGAGCGCAATCACGCCCATGGACCCCTGTCAACTCAGTCTGACGGGTGCAAAATAACACGCCCCTAAATTGAACAAATCACGTTTGTATTTTTTTGTATTTTTTAAATTGAGAATTCGCAGATACATAAAATGTATATTCAGTTCACAGGTTTGTGTCCATGAAGAAATCGTATTCTGCAATGAAGACTAAAATTATTGTATTTGTTTTAAATGAAACAGAATAAGCACAAACAAATCAGTTTTAATTCTTTGTTCATAAATGGTCAACAGATTATCATGATTAAAACATAATGTATATAGGACATATTAAGAATTTTAATGCAACATGATATGCATATAATAATAAGAAATTGATAAATGTTGTGTTCATTGTGTTTCTTTTTCTTGTATAAGACTGCAATGACCCATTCCTTCATCTTTTAGAACAACCATCATATTAGTTACATTAAGATATTTATTTCTAGAACACAAAACATTAAATCTTAAGATATTTAATTTAGAAGTCATTCTTCCTCAAACTTAATCATGTTCATGGGTGCAATTTCTCTCGGGTCTCTTGCCTCTAATTCTGATTATTTTGAGTGGTGCGATTTTTTCCTCCTACATTTTGACGAGTGCGATTTTTAGCACTCCTGGGTTTTTCAAAAACGAAGGTCTGGGAATATAAAAATGGTGTCCTTAAAGTACCTCGCATCATGTTCTTTTCTTATGCTTTAAAAATGACATGGCTCAAGAAACTTTTTGACCCTTTCAGAAAGGGTACAAAATTAACAACGACAAAGGAAACTGTAGTGTAGTTAGGTATTCATTGATGTGAACAACTATTGTTTTCCTTAAAATTTACATCAAGATTTACCTCTATATAATCATATTGTTTAATGTCCGCAACAATGTCTCTTGACGTGGGTGTCAACTGACTGAAACATTACGTATATTTGCGTTGAGAGTTGTTCTCAGTTCAGCCAACGAACGTTCTTCCTAATGTTCGCGAACAATTTGATTGGTATCTGTCATATGCATGTGGTTTAACATGAAGTGCACAAACCAGTCTAGCGAATGTTTTGTTTTCGCTTGGTCTGACTGAACTCAGCCCATGGGATAGCCTACATGTCTTTCGGTCCTGAAATGACATGTGTGTTCAAATTGATACGCATTGTCGATCTGTTTTTATCATTTATAAAGATAAAATAACAAGTTACAGATCTTCCAGACATTGCTTTCATACATGTTGAATGCATGCCGTTAAAATTAATAGCATTTATTATTAAAATAAGTAAACATCATTAGGCCTGCACTGTATTCTGGATGACACCATTTCTCGTTACCAGTCGCAAGATCGCTATTACACTAATTGAATATTTGGTATTATTATTATGTTTGAGGTGTCAATAGATGTGTAACCGTTTGTTCACATCAGAAGGTAGAAAATGCTTAGCCAAAACTTTAGCCATTTGCAAATTTTATTAGCCATTTTATTTTGTAAAAATTAGCCAATGGCTAATTTGGCTACCAACAGCACAAGCCCTGAGTCTGCTTGGAAAACCCTTGTTGTAGATTATTTGGTGAGGCTAGGGAGTGATATTAAAATTATCTTCTTACATAAGGAATGTTATAAAAAAAAGTCTGTTCAAAATTCAATGATTTTTGGCAAGATGTTTTTTCAGGTTTGGCTGAAATCAAACAAAACCCCACCACAACCCTGCATGACATATTATCCCAACCTCTGGTTTAACCCAATTATTACAGTCAATAATAAATCAGGTTTTTTTACAGTACATGTTGTAAAAAAGATATTTATTTTGTTAATGATTTGTTGGATAATCATGGAAATGTTCTTACATATGATAACTTATGCAGAAAGTATCACCTGAATCTATATTACTTAAAATATTATGGCTTAATGAATACAATACCAAATAGATGGAAAATCATAATTAGAAATATTGATTTTAAATTAGGAAAAACATTAAATTTAAATGTAAAACTATTAAACAAATATGAGAAAGTATCAAAACCCTTCAATCTGTTATTTTTTATTTTTATTTTATTTTTTATTGTCCCCAGAAACATAAGCAAGGACAAGGTTGGTGCCTTGAATCATTGCTGTACATGACATACACAGAACTTCACATACAGTTTTTTTCGTTCCTATTTATTGCACGAGTTTATTGTGCGCAAGAATAATATATACCACGAGAC
>JAECMU010026082.1:0-12451 GCA_016106625.1 Dracogyra subfuscus | reverse complement strand
CCCCCCCCCATGTAGTATTCGGTTTTAGGATGAAATAAACTTAACTCCAAACAACAACAACAATGTCGAAATTTCGTTTTAATGCCCTCCCATTAAAAGTGAAATTGTTCATACGACCCAGAAGGTTGCAATTTGGGGACATACGTGTAAAAATCAAATTTTGAAGAAGTATAAAAAAGAAAAGAAAAAAAGAAGAAAAAGATTATGGACTGTGTGAAATGAAAGTATTGTAGCAATCAACCATTGTTTGTAGTATCTATAGTAAATGTTGAGTATGTTCTACATGGGATATTACGTTTTTGTATCACAGGCCATTTTAAAAGTAAAAGTCTATTTATTTTTTATTGTCACATTTCTAGAGCACACCGATTTATTATTAATCATAATTGGCTATTGGATGACAAATGCCCGGTAATTGATGACTATAGTCTTAGGAAACCTGCTACATTTTTATATTATTAGCAAGGAATATTTTATATGCACCATCCCACAGACAAGATAGCACATACCACAGCCTTTGATATTTAAAAAATAAGCCATGTATTTTGTGCCTTATTTCAATGCTCTGCATTACATACCTTTTCCGCTATTTATCTTCAAAACATTGGTAACAAATATAATCCAAAATATTGTTAACAAATATAATTTTTACTTTAGACGATGAACCTTCACATCAGATACTTTCAACTTTTTTCAGTAAGATCCACTTATATACAATTTCCCATAAATAGAACAGCACATATCACAACCTTTGAATGATATACCAGTCGTAGGGCACTGGTTGGGATGAGGAAAACCCAATGAGTTTGCTAACCAGTACCCCACAAGTAATGTATGTCAAAGATGATTTTCAGCAGTAACACAGAAGAATGTAAACACACACAATACACACACACACACACACACACACACACACACACACACACACACACACACACACACACACACACACACAACAAAAACACAACACACACAATACACACACACACACACACACAAAACACACAAATCAACAACAGTAAAATAAATACAATTTATTTAAAATAATAAAGCCTACTTATTAAAATGGCATCAACAGTTACATATAAACTATAAGTTACCAGTAATAATATACTATAAAATATACGTAACTTATACACATGCTTTGAAAATTGAATATATAGCTACTTTTGACCTCAGTACATTTCCATCTCAGTATGATGAAGGAAGTAGAAAAATAAAAAGCCTGTAACTGATACAAGTTAAAATATGAACAGTCACAACATCAAAATCTAATGACAGGTGAAATTCAACGCCATGCATAAGAAATACCTGTACATCAACATTCACAAAACCAAGAGCAAGCCGTGTCCACATGGGTGGTTTTATCTTAACCTGGGTTAAATCTATATGGAAGGAAGGAAATGTTTTATTTAACGATGCACTAAACACATTTTATTTACGGTTATATGGCATCAAACATACAGTTAAGGACCACACAGATATTGAGAGAGGAAACCCACTGTCGCCATGTCATGGAATACGCTTTTCAATTAGCAACAAGGTATCTTTTATATGCACCATTCCACAGACAGGGTAGTATATACCACAGCCTTTGATATACAAGTCATGGTGCACTGGCTGGGATGAAAAATAGCCCAATGGACCCACTGACGGGGATTGATCCCAGACCAACTACACTACATCCCACCCAAAAATCTATATAGTGTCTTCACGATGTATAACAAAAATAACCTGTTAGTGTCTCTGGCCTATGATTTATAAGTGCTTGATGACATATTGCCTTCGAAATGGAAGAAAACAATATCAAAATTTCTGTTTACTTCTTTTTTTCCTACTGTTTACTTCTTTGTTTTCTTTTTTGTTTAACGACGCACTCAACACATAATTATGGTTATATCGGCATCGGACATATGGTTATGTCGAGAGAAAAAAACCAGTGGTCAGATTACAGGGATCGATCCAAGACTGACCGCACATCAGGCGGGCACTGTACCACTGGGCTATGTTCCCGCTCCTACTGTTTACATTCATATGTGGTCCCTGCAGATTCACCTCCTTGATCACCTGTATTTGTTCTTCAGTTTAGCTTTAAGATTTTTACTTTTTACAAGTTTCAACATGTTATTACAATATATGTAAACAACAATCAGTCCTCTGAAGCAGAGTCCAGGCATGTGTACAGGGATTTTAGTGGAGGGGGTCTAAGACATTTGAGAGCGAAGGTTAGGGGGAGGGCAGGATTGAGTCATGCTCCCACAGATAATATACTGGGAAAAAGCAACCCAGCCCATTCCTACATCTACAAATGTATGCCCAGATTTATGACATGGGAATGTAAAAAATGAGTTCTAATTAACACAGTGTTTGTTTGTTTGTTTGTTTAACGATGCACTCAACACATTATAATTACAGTTATATCGGCGTCGGACATATGGTTATGTCGAGAGAAAACCCCAGTGGTTAGCTGACGGGGATCGATCCTAGACCGACCGCGTATCAGGCGGGCACTGTACCACTGGGTTATGCTGCCCGCTAACGACACCACTAGAGCACACTGATTTATTATTCATTGGCTACTGGATGACAAACATTTGGTAATTTTGACAAAGTCTTGCATTACATTTTTCCATTACTATATAGCACATACCAGAGCCTTTGATATACCAGTTGTAGTGCACTGGCTGGAAGGAGAAACAGCCAAATGGGTCCACCATCGGGAATCAATCCTACACCGACCTCACATACTGCAAGCACTTTACCATTGAGTTACATCCCACCCCTAACCCAGGACACTGGTACAATTGCAGAGTTAAAATAACTCAAGTTACATTAATTTAGCTCTGTATTTTTCACTATATAAATGCTTAACCCAGGTTTAAAAACGAAACTTGTGCAGACAAGTCTTAATGTGCCTGAACAAATATTAAGAATGTACAATTAAAGTTTAAACATCCCAAAATATTACGAAAGTAATAACAAAATAATGACAATCAAATTAAAACAAGAGAAAAGTCGAGTTAAATTTACAACACATTCTGGCAAGACATTTTACTTTTACTGCATAACGTTTTTTTCATCATGACCTCAAAAGCTAATACAATGAGCTCTATATATTGAATAATACATAGCCAAAGGTACAAAAGTTGAAAAAAAATTTAAATAAAAATTAATATCCTATATTATTTATGAACTTTTAATGTATTTTAGGGGCAGTGAGCTGTAGCAACGCATGTATTAACCTACATTATAGTTTTATATGAAGATATGTTTTGAACAAGCAAACAGATACATTTTTACACAACGTGAGTCCTCAAATTTTACATCATCTTGCAATGGTAATTTAGTACAAATAAGAACAGTAAATACCACATACGGATAAAAACAATGACGCAGATAAATTCTGCAACAGATTTTTGTGGTGGCACTGCTGATTTCAGATGCATATATCGAGGGCAGCAACATTAATCAAATAATTACTATAATAAAAACAAATCTCAAGTCACTATATATCTAATATATACAAATTAACATTTACAATACTGGTGGCATAAAACTCGAAACAGATAATGTATTTATCTGATGAATACATATGTACCAAACTATGTACATTCGGTTTTTTAAATGTGGCATGGATGTTAAATATTTACATAATATACATGGTAGAATGAATCATTGATTGGGTACAAAATCATTATGTTTGTATAAAGTATCAGGTAAAACCAACAAAATGCTTCAGACTGAATTAATGAAACACATGAAAAATAATCTTTTGTTTGTAGCAACAGTAAACCTTTAAAGATATGACCTGTCACCCCATATATTGGTTAAAAAAAAGAAGAAGAAAATAAGAAACAAATGTTTTAATCAATTACGGTCCCTTGATGCCTTTTTGGGCCTTCAAATAGAAATTTACTTTAAAAAAAAAACAAAAAAAAAACCAATTGTTAACATCCTGAACACAGGGCAATTTTGAAAATGTTTTGCCCAAGATAAAATCGCTGTAACTTTCAAAACAAATAAACACAACTAAATTATTATTATTTTCATAAAATATATACATGTAATTATATTTTGTGGCAAGAACATATACTTTTGTATGTTAAATTTTGTCTCGTTTTTTTGTTTTTGTTTTATTTGTTTAACGACGCACTCAACACATTATAATTACGGTTATATCGGCATCGGACTTATGGTTATGTCGAGAAAAACACCAGTGGTTAGCTGACGGGGATCGATCCTAGACCGACCGCGTATCAGGCTGGCACTGTACCACTGGGCTATGCTGCCCGCTCTCTACAAATACATGCTGGTTGTTTCGATTATGCAAAACATATTTATTCGACCAATGAATATGTATCCCACATGTAAAACATTATAGGCTGCGGTACTGTAAAAACAAGTGTAACAATGGAATTAGTCGCTAAACTTTTCTTTTTTCCCCAAACTATAAAATGTGTTTATCAAGAAACATTCTTAAACAATTATTGTATAGGGGTACATTGTTAAATTTTCAGTGATATGGAGTATTTTTGTATGCCAACCTGGTTTGTATTCAGCCAGCAGTTTTTTGTAGAACATTAGCAGTTTTTTGTAGAACATTAGCAAACCATTTAGAACTGGTTCTCACAGTTTAATGTATAGTGTAACCACCAGTCTAATAAACATTAGCTACCTGAAGATGCTATCTATTTAACCTACAAACAAATTTCATCAGTAAATGCTACACTTGCTTCCATAGAACAATATATACGAACACATGCCAGTTAGGATTAGAGTAAAACAACTGTAACTTAGATAAGAACATAAGCATTAAATTTAGTGTTGATCACACAATTAATTATTTTTGATTCAGTTCATTTGGATGTTGTTTTTTAAATACTGCTTCTGAACATTCGTAAGTGTAACCGAATCACCAGACAATTTAACAGAATCACCCGACTATTTGATAACGTTCATGCGTAGTAAGATTACCACATAACACTAATCAGAAACCTTAGTAACAAATGGTGAAACTGTAAGGAACTAAAATTGGAAACAAAATTTGGAAAAATTAAAAACCAAATATTATCCCTTCAACCAATGGTAATGTTTATCTAACAAGAAAACCCATCAGAAAGGCCCAATACAACCATTAAGGTACAGTGCCATCATTAAGTTAAAAGTGCCACGGACACTACAAACATATGATGTGAAAAATATTTTGATACTGGACAAAATGAACCTGATGGACAATTAAAAAGTGTTTAACTCTGCACTATAACAAGTTAACCAACAATATTTATTTAAAACAAAAACTTCTAAACTGGAATGTTATTCCACAATAAGTATATCATGTTGACAAAGCCTAAGGAGAGTTGTTCAAACTCACTTCCTTCGGATATTATTTTATGTCCCAGTTGAGAAAATGTTGGTGGCAGATTTTGAAGATGACAAAGTCATCATCTCATTTCATCCCAGAAGTAATCAAAATATTTTTAATCTTCAAAAACACCAAGGCATCAAAATTACAAAGAGTATCAATGAAAAAACTATTTCATACAACTGCTGCACTGCAAGTTGTTCTATACAAAGTGAACATGTATCAAGTGACTATTATGCATAGACACATGGGCATTGGAGATGGGGGGGCTGGTTTTTGCCCAAATTAAATGAAATTGCCTGAATCTGGATAACAACATTTATCATAATATTATAATATCTTACATTTTCAGTGCAATCAAAGTATGTGATATTTTCCTTGATCACATACTTTAAGAATTTGATAACTTTGCAAATTAGATGTAAATTAATCGAGGTTACGGCACTAGGTTTATTGACATTTAAGCAAACGTACTTTGGTGACACTCCATAATTTACGTGTGCATTCATATTCCTTAAATAAAAACATTTAAATGGAAATTTGACAATGAAAGCTGTCCAGCATTCAGAAAACAAAACACGTTAGGCCCTAATTTGTTTTGGTGTAAGGACATCCAAAATGACGTCATTTCCATTCAAAAATACACTGCGCCACATATTCTTACGTCATTTGAATATGTAGTAATGGCTGACTGGAATTAAAGTTGCGTGTACAGTTTACAAAAACACGTTATATAAAGCTTGTGATTATATGATAAAAAGATTATTACCCTCGTGTATTTCGGTATCGTCAATATCATATATTAGGAATAAAAATAATGTATTATGCTCGCCAGAGGCTCGCATAATACAATTTTTATTCCTAATATATGATATTGACGATACCGAAAAACACTCTGGTAATAACCTCTCTTTATTTATATAAACATTGCTAGCGAACAGCTATATAGGGTTCCAAATGAATCGCTGCACATTTTTACATGGATTACGACTAATTTTGCAGGTAGAATGAAGGAAACACACACACACATACTACAGGGGCAGTTGTGCCCTGCCTCCCTGTCTCATACACGAAAGCTATTATCTTATGGTCACTTGTGCCTGCTGTGTGTAGACTGTATATTAAAAGTGTATGCCACCTATTACAAAATTAAAAAAACAAATAACAACAAATATACATATTGAAGCAACTGTGTTCTGGTATTAATATTATTCTACTCTCTCTATATATATATTTATATATTAAGTTGTGGGCCAACTTTAAACTGTACCTTGTATGTAGCTCAAATAGTGACGTTCCTTTATCTACAATATGTATTTGGGATGAAGTTTGGTCGACAAAGCACCCAGTTTCTAAATAAAACAGGCTAAAAGAAAACAATGTAGCAAACGCTTTCCATTGAAAAAGTAGCCACGTATATCTTACTATACAACAGGCAAGATGAATAATATACATTGCATATAGCTCCAAGGAAGTAAATCACATTCAGACTCTTGTATTCAGCAATAAACGTATTAAAACGTGTTACAGAAAATTAATCTGATTGTTCTTCAGATTTTTCAACATGTCTCTGACGAATTGTCTTAGCATCACCGTCTGCATCAGGATTTGGTTTTGTGTCGTCCAGAATATCATCATCCTGAAAATAAATCCAGTTAAATTGATTCTACTATAATTTTTATTCTACATACATTTACTGTCAACCCAAGCTTAGATGGACTTTTGTTGTTTAATTTAAACTTAAAAAAAAAAAATTCTTAACGTTTCTCTTCAACTGTAAACAAGTTGGTTCATGATGGAAAAGTTTGTTTGCTTGACGACAACACTAGAGCATATTTATTTATTAAAGTGCTGTTACAGATACATGTATATGATGTATTGAGCTATATCAATCAACATATTATTTAATATGCTGAGAAAATGTTTTACAAATATATACCAGTATATTTTCCACTTAAAAATATTCCTCTGAAAAACAGAACCAGCTGAATTTGTTTTGGGAATTTCCGTAAGATTTGATCCGTGACGTCAAGAAAGGAACTGCATTCGATAGTCAGCACCATTGTTCATGGCTTCTTTTGTGTTTATTATGGTTAAACGGTGTGTTGATGGCTGCTGTAGCAATACAAAAGCCGATAAATTTAGTCTTCATGCATTTCCTGTGGGAAAGCCATATGTGAATTTTATTAAAACAACGTAGAAAGACTGCATAGGAAGAAAATGCTGGAGACCATTGCAAAAACAGACACTTTAGTTTCAATTTGTCTGAACTGGCTTGTCGGTTTAAGCGAGATATGGGAATACCATGTGTTATGGCTTTAAAAAAAAGATGTCGTACCAACAATCTTTTTGCGATACAAAATAAATGACATCAAGCCGACATCATCCACACTGAAATGACCTAGGAGTGCATATCGCCAATGTCTAAAACTGTGTTATGTTCCGGTCAGTTTGTTTTTTAATGTATGGTTCAGGCAATCAACATCAAATTTGTTGTTGTTTGCATCTAGTTCATTTGCGAGGTTTTTCTTTACAGTTTGAGAACATTTTCATTAACAGTAAAGTAAGTATCTATAGCCTAGTCCGTCCCATCCTACAAAAATATTTTTTTTTAATAATTTTAGTTTGGTTTGACATACCTGGTAAGAAGAAAAGTAAAGTATTTTGGAAATAACAAATAAAAGCCATTTTTGTATGCAACTTAGAAAACAATCTGCTCTAAAATAAACAATTTGTAAATTCCATAGCATGAAAAAAGGAGTTCCCTGTGAGACAGACTATAAATACATTAAATTAATTTTACTATACCTTCCCACATATAACACCTTTTTTTATACTATGCAATTTACTTTTTTCATACTATGGAAGTTATTTATTTCTGAACCGATCATTTTCACAAATGAACACAAAATAGTATTATTTTTATTATTTCCAAAATACTTTTACTGTTTGATTTTTTTTATGTCAAACCAAACTGAAATTATTCACAAAAAACATCTTTATAAAGGGATGGGGCGGACTAAAAACTGTTTTTGTTTATTTCTTAAAATTACAAATATCGGATCCACTTGACTCGTACAATTAAAGTGTTAGGCCTATTTATCATCATTTCTACTACATCTGTGTAGCAAAATAATTTGTTCAAAAACCTAAAGAACAAAACAAGAATAAAAGTTGTAAATTAATGGTAAGCTGTCTCTTAGGACCATTTTCAATGTCATCTGTCAGGCCGGTGGTTCTTTGGGAGACGTTCCAGGTTCAAACTGATAAGGCATTATTTGTTGTGTTGCACAAATATATTAGATCAGTCGTCATGATCGCATGATAATTGAGCTTGGTTGCTTTTGGTCCCACTTTTGCTTGCGCTGAAAGTCATCTGGTGGTAGTTTTCTGTGAAGCGAGTTCCCTTCATGACGTCACGGCTATTTACAGGCAAATGTTTTTCTACGGGAGTTATGTTTTAATACTTTTATGGGACATTGTTTTAATTATTGATTTAAATATCGGTGTAAACTTTTATTGCAATGAATTAAGAAGGCATTTAATTGTGGAATTTAACATTTTAGTGTATGGTCTGCAAAAGCACTTTAATCATCAGCTATTGGATGTCAAACATTTGATACTTTTGATATATAGTCTAAGAGATGAAACCTGCTACATGATTCCAATAGTAGCAAATGATCTGGTACATGCACCATCTCACAGGACATAATAGCACATACAACGGCATTTGATATACCGTACCAGTAGTGGTGCACTGGCTGGAACGAGAAATAGCCTAATAGGTCAACCGACAGGGATCAATCCCAAACTGACCATGCATCAAGCGAGCGTTTTACCACTGAGCTATGTCCCACCCTGGTGGTCAATGATGGAATTTCATCAAATGTTAATATAGTGCAGTATTTGAAGATAAAAAGCAGTTCCTTTTATAATCACTGCCATGGTTTTCATCATCACAACAATATAAAGCTATTTGTACCTGATTATCTGCTGCTTCATTAGGCACGTTCACTTGTTGGTATTTAGGGGGGTACATGAAATCGCAACAACACACAATTATCTGAAAAAGAAAAGAAAAACCATAAAAGTATTATAAAAACCATGGGTTTTTTTTAAGTTATAATAATTCAGTGGAGCCTAGTAATTGAGAAACTCTAAAACACATATTCACAAAATAAAATTAATTAATCACCACTTTTGCTTTCTTGAAATTACTGTACTGTACTGGATTATAAATCGAATGCAATTCCTTTGTACATATATAATCATTCTTAATGTGAAAGGCTGCATATAACCAATTCATTCACTTTTGTATGCATTTCAATACAATTTATATGTTGGAATATATATTGTGTAAAAAATAGAACATCCAGTGGACTAAATGACTGCCATTTGTATTAAGTAAAGTTATTTTATAACTACCATGCAAAAACATGTCAGTAAAGGTTGACTACACAATCGTTATCCATTTCTAAGTCACAGCACCACTTAATTGTTCTGATATATAAATGGCAGCATACCCCATGCACAGAGGCTATTACTTAAAATTAAAAATAATAAGGTACTTCAAACCAATTGGTTATTTGAATACTACAGAGGGTGACTTTCTTCTAATCAAAAATATCACTTGAAAAGGCATTTTAGAGTTAAATTCCACACTGCTTTCAGTTAATATATACATGGCTCAATTTTCCTCTAAATATTTTGACAATTACCCATTAATATTAAATTCAATATCCTCCTGACTGATTCTGTCCTTCAAATCATCAAGGTCACAGGGTATGTCCAGGATGGACAATCTTGAACCTTTGATGGATATAGGCACATTAGAAAAAGAGTTTGGGTCGGCTGGTTGTTTAATATTTCTGTACATACCAGTCCAAGAATCAGTCCTGCTATGATGGTCATCACAGCAAATATCAAGTAACAACCCCATTCTGGAATGCCATATTCTGAAACCATTGTGTTATAAAAAGACTGAAAAGAGAATAAGATAATTTTACATATTTATAAAATCATGACAAGATGCACTTTTAAAGGGACTGTCCTGAGTTTGTAACCATTCTAAAAGGGTTTTCAGCAGTATTTTTTAACATTATTAAAATTACAATTTACTTACATACTTTCTTGTTTACAATATAACATTATGAATATCTCTATAATCAGTGCACTTCTGGACATCGAAATGCTTTTTAAGTATTTCAATATTGATTTTTGTCTCAAATAATTTTGTATGTATGAATTTATTATTTCTTCCAATGGACAATTATGAAGTATTCTGGCTAAAGGAAATTCCAAATGTATTTAAGGAAAGACAGTGTTTTAAAAAAAATACCCAGGAAAAAGCAGAAAACCCATTAAACTGAATATTCAGCTTCCACAACTGGTCAATCAATACCCGGTATACACCCAAAACAAAGTGTGAAAACAAAAGGCAATTTTCTTCATTTAATTTTTTAATCATACAAAAAGAAGAAAATAAAATTATGGATAAAGGTCCCATACCTGCCAGTTCATTATATGTTAGTTTTCTGTTAACATATGTTAAAACATTTAAATGTTTGCTCAACTTTCTTAACTGGTTTGTTATTCAAGGGACATAACTTTTCCTGAGATGTGATAATGAACACTTTTAGGTAAAAACACCATCTAGATCAATGATGTTCCACTCATCTTTATACAATTACTCTGACAAGGAGAATCTGTAATATTTCTGCAGTGTTTTTTAATGTTTTCAAAGGCGAATCCAAAATACTCAGTAATATGCCAACTAATACTACATACATGTAACTATCATGCAACCATGCTACAGCAATAAATGCTGAACTACATAAACAGATATAACTTTTACACTTTCTGTAACATTAGAAAACATTTGGAATGAGCCAGCATTTTTAATTAAACATTTAAATTAAAAAAGAAGAAGGTTTTAGTTAGAATGTCTAATGTCACGTAACCACACGATAAATAATAATGTAAATAACAGCAGAATAGAGACACTCAGCAGACAGTGATAGTCAGACATAATATTGCATTTATGTTTACAGAAGAAAAAAATATATATACATTATAATGTAGTTCCATTCAGTGCACCATGGCTGGTATATCAAAGGCCATGGTATGTGCTATCCTGTCTGTGGGATGGTGGATATAAAAGATCCCTTGCTACTAATGAAAACATTTAAGGGTTTCCTCTCTAAGACTGTACGTCAAAATTATCAAATGTTTGACATCCAATAGCTGATGATTAATAAATCAATGTGCTCTAGTGGGGTCATTAAAGGAAACAAACTTTTTTTTAAATTATAATCAGATTACTATGTTTTGATATCATTTTTATTTGGCTTACACTATTATCTTAACCAATATTTTCTTTAAAACCACCCAAAATCCTCAGTGAATTGAGAAAGGTCACAAGAAATGCCTTTTTTTTTTTACTTCATTAACATCAAGAATATTGAATATGAAACAACGAATGACCAGTCTCATCAATTACTGTAATATTTAGATAGAACAAGAGGCAATCAAGTTGTTAAAGGCACACAATTACGGATTTAGTGGGCCTTATTTCTCTAAATATGGATTATAAATGGAAATTACATTAATTTGGAATACCAAACCTAGTTACTGTGTGATCCAAAACATTTTATTTGAACTACGATCGAGGGAATTCCATAACACGCTTAATTTTTAAATGTTAGAACTCTTCATGCTTATAAGTTAAAAAATTACAGCTGAATAGATTCGTAGTAATGTGGCTATATATACGACAACCGTATAATGTATTTTTGAATTTAATATAAACGACCACCGTGTAGAGAGACTTGGCAAACGGAGGCCGGCTATATACATGGCAAATAATGAAACAATATATTATTAATTTCATATCGAAAATAGTTGCGAATACATGAATTCACCATTTATTATTATTATTATTATCAAATTATTTTGTCTCAGGGTGCGCACTTAACGGTCGCCCGATCGCCCCTGGCGACTTAAAACGACGACGGGCGACTGAAAACTCACAGTAAGGTTGCCCGCCTGGCGACCGATTTTTTCTTCTTTTTTAATTAATATAAATAAAAG
>JAECMU010026071.1:0-10876 GCA_016106625.1 Dracogyra subfuscus | reverse complement strand
CATATGTCCGACATCATATAACCGTAAATAAAATGTTTTGAGTGCGTCGTTAAATAAATAAACAGTTTCCTTCATTCTTTTACATTAACCATGTGGGAAAAAGAATACAACTGAATTACATGTGTATTTAAAATGTACTGATATTAGTACCATTGCACGTATTAGTATTAGTACATATTCTTGTCGTTTTGCAACTGCGTGTACTGTAACCTCACCGTGGTGCAGGGGAGTAACATTCTCTTTGAGAGGCGGGCAGCATGGCCCAGTGGTTGAGTGCCCGCCTGATGCGCGGTCGGTCTAGGATCGATCCCCGTCAGCTGACCACTGGGGTTTTTTCTCGACATAACCATATGTCCGACGCCGATATAACCGNNTTTAGAGTAAAATTCAGTATCTCTCTGTGTATTTTTTATTAGTTATTTACACTTTTTATTGAATTTTTATACTGATGTTGATAATCATCTTATTTGTTTCATTACCATAGTTTGACACCCAATAGCCGATGTATTTTTCGTGCTGATGTGTCGTTAAACATTAACCGGCCTCGGTGGCCTAGCGGTTAAGTCGACGGACAACAGGCTGGTAGGTACTGGCTCCCACCCAGAGCGAGTTTTTAAGGACTCATTGGGTAGGTGTATGGCCGCTACACCCTCTTTTCTCTTTCACTAACAATAACAACTAACCACTAATTTCTATTCTGTCCTGGACAGACAGCTCAGATAGCTGACGTGTGTGCCCAAGACAGGCGTGTGCTATAACAGCTTGCTCTGAATGTGCACGTTAAACAAAAAAAGTAAAACAGTAAAAGTTAAACATTCATTCATTCTTTTTGTTTTGCCTCCCGCTAGAAAGGCAATACAATAAATAACCAGAAACAACTACACGATAATAATACGGGTATAAACCTCTTATTTCATTGTACTAATATATACTGAATAATAAAAGAAACCGGAATAATTTAACATATATATGTATATTTCCCCCTTCCATACAGACTGTTAAAATGAACCTCAAATATTCACAAGACACCGATTATTGTAACAGACAAAACAATTATTAGTGAGATTCAAAATGAATAATTTAAAATAAATGTAAAGAAAACTAAAATTACTATTTGCTTTTATTCTTCAGTATACTCTTGTTTTTGTACATAAATAATGAAATAAACATTCACAGATTAAAGATAGTTAATATTTCCCTTCCAAAGGATTGCGTAGGTGTGAGTGAAATTACGATAAAATGCATTAATCTATTCACCAGTTATATACGAAAACAATATAAAATGTTAAATGTATGTAAGAGAAGCCGTGTCGATAACGAACTTGTCATTAGCGTATTGAATACCATATATCTTACACAACTGCCACAATACTAATTCCAAACGAAGTTATGACGGAATCGCAAGGGTACGACTATCTGACTATCTCTCTCTATATAAGCAAATACTTCCGCACTAGTACAAACATTCTCAAATGAAAACAACTATTTAAGTTTCTATATTTTTTTTAAAAATATGTTTATTGATACTATTAACTTTGTACTTAAAGATAGTTTGTTTTGTTTTGTTTTGTTTAACGACGCACTCAACACATTTTAAGTACGGTTATATTGGCGTCGAACATATGGTTATGTCGAGAAAAAACCCCAGTGGTTAGCTGACGGGGATCGATCCTAGACCGACCGCGCATCAGGCGGGCACTGTACCACTGGGCTATGCTGCCCGCTTAAAGATAGTTTGATACGTAGATAAATCAAAATAATGTATGTGTACTTGTAACGACGCTAAATAAGATGCTATAATATGATACGCAATGTCTATTGTATTATACTATTTTTGCATTTGTTATGTTGCTTTACTGCAGCCGGTGCTTTGCTTACAACGGTGAGCGTCATCTATAGGAGGACTGCCATTCTTATAGCGCCCACCATTAAAGGCGTCAAAATCCATTTTCAGTTTCTGTAAACAAACGGGTGTCAGAATGTGCACACGGATGCGTATCTAGAATAATATTTCAAATAAGGAACTGTAAATATTTTACAGATATATTACTCAAATTGTTTTGGAAGGAAGGAAATGTTTTATTTAACGACGCACTAGACACATTGTTTTTGCGGTTAAATGGCGTCAGGAAATTATTCTGAGGCGAAGTACATTTAATCACCTCTGACGTGCTGTACATTTAAGTTAATAATACTGTGAATGGAATTTACATCAACAGGTTTTCAGAATTATCATCGACGATTTTATGTTGCTGCAGGTCACGGGTGCAATCACATTTAAGACGGACAGCACTGAATTACTTATGCATAACATTTTATTGCTTTATTTTAGGTCAATGAAAGATAAACATAGTTTAAATCCAACATCTAACTTCAGATATCTGGATACTACGTTTTCTGATACTGAACGTCCAACTGGTCCCTTCCTAGAATACTAAGGTTCTCTACCACAACCCAACAACCATCCTACCACTAGAAAACAATATTTTTTACGATCCTTTGAGAACTTTTTCACGCATGTGGAACACCTTACTGACTCAGAATGTAAATTATTGCATCAAAACTGAGATAACAATCCTAGGATTGGCTTGGCCAAACCACCACACGGAGGTTCGCAAGATTTGCGATCGGATTTTAACCCTAACCACTCTGAAATTGTTTCCGACGACACCAAAGTGTGTTCAGGAGAGCGAACTTCCATAATCATGATCTCTTCTTAATAAGTTGAGAACTTATTCTATGTTTATATACAAGTGATGTTTAGGTATGCCGACCTATAGATCTAGTGGCAAACAATACACCTCTCGGACAAGAGCTTATCAAATTAACGTGAAACGAACCTACTTCAGTCACACATGTTCAGAACTAAATATTTTGAGTATCGTTTATAAGCATCTCTCCAAAGACCGGACGGAACATACTACGTTTAATATAACAGTCTAGACGTCGAGCTCTGAATGGAAGTTCCAAGGAATCCTGCCCCACACATTGCCATACTACTGCCATATCAAAGGCCATGGTATGTGGTGTCCCGCCTGTCAAAGAATACATACAAACGATCCCTTTACTTTTAATTAAAAACAAAATCTAGAGGGTTTCATCTACCATGACTTCGTGTCAGAAATGATCAAATATCGTCTGACATAATTAATGTATCAATGTGCTCTAGTGGTGTCGTTAAGAAAACCCTGTAACTTATTTACCACGAAGAAACAATAGGACCGTTTTTCAGCACTTTAGCACATTTGGAGCCAACTGTTTGACTTAATTTGGTTAATTGGATTCACATTTCAGCGAATTTTATTTGTTTAACATACAGTTGGCGTAGAGTGTAAGACATCATTAGAGCACATTGATTATTGACCACCGGGTACTAGATGCAAAACATTTGGTCAATTTCTGTTAACATTGGCATCTACGGATCTTTTACAGGCTCTTTTGCACACAAGACACCGTCCTTTGAAATACCTGTTGTGGGACACTGGTTGTGCAATGAGGGGTCTTTTACAAATGCTTTCCCCACTGACTATAGTGTTTGATATATCAGGCACTGGACGTGGTTTGGGTAGTAAAACCACAATGGTTCCGTAAATAATGACATGTTTCGGACATGGAAATAATCCCGCTGCAAAGTGTAACAGAAAATTATGCTGTGCCCCGATTATTGGTTCATTTCGAACATTTGTGTTATTAGAATATAGGTAACTGTTAGCGTGCAGTGACATGTGCTACCGGGTGGATTGAATACACAATACCTTCTACCGACTAGGATCGATCCGATGATCCACTGTACCTCAGACATACGCTGCATCACTGAGTTGAGTTGCACCGTTTCTATCATCAAAGATCGTAGATAACTGAAGTGGGTTTTTTCTTGTGTATCAAATGAACAGAAGACTCGTAATAGATAATTTTACCATTAATAATAATCAGTTTAAAATTTAATTTAGTAATGACATTGGTACTAGATGTATTTCGTGCTGGCTGACACAGCGGCCATTAGGCCATGATTAGCAGTACTAATTCTGCTGCAAGCGATGTTAGATTAATCTCTATGAGCGTTTATTTGCCGTGCCACATGATGCTGAATCGATGATGTTTTTTGTTCCGTTTCGGACGCTCATCCGGAAAAAGGTATTTGAGACCGCGGAGTAACGTCTTCCTTCTAGGTCGGTAAACAACATATTTTCCTACATGCAGATAAGCTGTGGGCGAGACGAAACCCAGTGGTAAAGCGCTCGCTTGATGCGCGACCGGTTTGGGATCGATCCCCGTCAGTGGGCCCATTTGGCTATTTCTCGCTCCAGCCAGAGCACAGCGACTGGTACATCAAAACCATGGTATTTGCTATAATGTGTATGGGATGATACATATAAAAGATCCCTTGCTGCTAATCAAAAAAGAGTAGCCCATGAAGTGGCGACAGCGGGTTTTGTCTCTCATTATATGTGTAGTCCTTAACCATATGTCTGATGCCATATAACCGGGAATAAAATGTTTTGTGTGCGACATTAAATGAAACATTTCCTTCCTTCCTTCATTAAAGGGACATTCCTGAGTTTGTTGCAATGTTTAAGATGTTATCGACTAACAGAGACTTTTTAACGATTGTAATTACAGTATTGCGTACAGTATTAGTGGCTGCATATTAAACATGTTTCTGATCGTTTTAAAATTTATACTGGGTTAAATTTCGTTTTATTTCCTAAAAAGACAATTTCGTACGTATGAAATTATTTGAAGACGAAATCCAGTTTGTGCCTCTTACAAATATTAACACGACCAGAAACACATGGAATATACAGACGCTGATATTCTAAATCAGAAAATATATTTAATATGTAAGTATAATCGTAGAAATATTTTATTAGTAGAAAACATATTACAATGCAGCAAACTCAGGAATGTCCCTTTAAGCTGTCGTCAGAAAGTTTGTTTTAGTCGTGTGGCAAAACACTCGTCGGTGCTGCCATAGGATGAACATTTGTAGTAGTCCTGTAGTAAAGCATTCGCCTGTCTTGCCAAAGGATCGATTTTCCTAAACAGACCAATGAGGGCTTTTGTTTCACTGAGTACAACCTGTACAGCACCACTGGTGCCACCGATGTTGTCTTGTTTATGAAAATATATTTATATCTCATCGACAGAAGAGTTATCGTACAATGAAGAGCCGAAGATACTTTTCAATAAAATTGTAATTGTGCTAAACACTCATGAATCGGTTTCTCTCTTAACATTGCGCTAGTACATGGTGTAACCAAACTAATGAGTTTATTCCACCCCATTTATAACAGTTGTCATAAGCACAGCTTGTCAGATCTAAACAGACGAACCATTTGTGTTGGTATCGGACCCTTTAGACAAACCACCACAATTACCATGAGCCCATTTGGCAAAGTCTCGTTTAGGCACATATTTACAATGCTTAAAGACCTCGTTTAAGAAATGGAATTCGTAAATGCCGCCACATATGTTTAGCTCTAGTATAGTGGCAATCAAACAAACATTCCTTCCTTCCCAACTTTTTTTTTACAAGCAGATAAAGACAACTAAAAGACGGCTAAGTGCAATGATGACAAAGCGTAGACATTTCAAAGCAAATTTTGTCTATTATTTTTTTTAAATATTTTATTCTCAATTACAAGAAGCACATTCGTGAATAATATTTTGTTAACACTCTTGTATGTGAAATACACAAAACATACATTTATAAAACGTTATTTATATAACGCATTCTATTAAACGACAAAGATGAATAATATCACTTTCGTTTTAATTATTTAAATAAACTTTTGTACTGACGTTTTTAAATGTGCAGTTAAAGACGAAACGAAACTTCAGTCAGTCGAGGCACGCACACATTTGCTTTTACATTCTAAATATGTACATAAAGTGTACAAAAAATCATCAAATGTAAATAAATAAATGACTGACTGAATGACTGAATAAATGAATGAATGAATGAATGAATGAATGAATGAATAAATAAATAAATAAATAATATCTTCTCCACACCACTCTCAATTTAAAAGCATTGCATGAAAACTAAAAAAATAAAAAAAATAAAAAGAACGCCACAACTATTTGTTGCACTTTACGAACGTATGTCATCTGAGCTTTTAAATCGATGTTCATTTCAAAATCATTTAAAATAAAAACCCAACATCATGCATTAAAGGTTATTTATATACCAAACAAATATGTGCTATTTTCTACACAAATTATCCACAGTCGAACGAAATCTGTAACCTGAAAAAAAAAAAGAATGAAAGAGATTTGTTTAATAACTCACCTGTTCTCACTCACAAGGTAGCGCCTTATTGGTTCCCAAATAACGAAGCTGGCGAGATTTTGGTTTAGAGAAAGAGAGAGAAAAAGTCCCTTCTACGTGTTCCAGAGTTTTCTTGCAAAGACCCGCGAGTCAACCTTATCAACCTTTTATATTCACCTGTCCATTGCCGTGATTCCACGTGACGACGTGGGTTTGTGCTAGCTTAATTATGTATTGGAGTTTTAATGGTTGAAGAACGCACTTCGACATCTTGGCGATCAGTGATACGCCGAGCGCTCTATGGCTGGGGACGGCTCGCCGCTGTTAATGAACAGTGAATGACACACGCGCGCGGAAATCTTTGTGCGCGACAAACAGTGAGGAATCAAAGAAGAGAGAGACAAAAAACCGCCAGTGATTTCTGTGACCCGGCTTCCTTGCATGCATCAGATTGGAGTCAAAACCAGAAGTATTCAAAGGGCGGACCGAGGAAATATTTAAGGGTGGGGAACAAGTGTTTTAAAGGGCATATGGACCAACTCTGTCTGAAAAGAGGCATTCAATGAAAATTGTAAACAAATTGTTCAAAGAATTTAAAAGGTGTAATTTAACGGTTTAGGGAGGGAAACAAGTTTCCCTCGTTCCCTCTGGTGGATCCGCCCTTGGTATTAAAGGACGAATCGCACAGATAGTTTAACTTAATTATACACTGACTGTATATACATTCCTCTCTAACAGCTAACGCAACCAGTGCTCCACGACTGGTATATATATATATATATATATATATCAACTGCCGTGGTATGTAATGTCCTGTCTATAGCAAAGGCATACAAAAGACATATTACTGCGTTTTTCGTATGAGTCGGTAGTGAGTTCCCCAAGAAAGTCGAACTAACCAAGTTAAAGGTTGTTTTTGTATAACGATACCACTAGAACACAATGATTTATTAATCATTGGCTATTGGGTGTCAAACATTTGGTAAAATTGACATATACTAGTTCCATTAGTAGCAAGGGATCTTTTATATGCACACCACATAGACAGGATAACATATATCACGGTCTCTGTTATACCGGTCCAACTAACCATATGTTAAAAAACAAACAGCCGTAGTTTGAAATGTACTGATGTGTTTTCTTTCCTTTAGCTAACGATTGCTACCATGAGCCATTTCGTAAAGATTTTAAACCGCGAGTGATAGCTAAAACTGACTGAAAGAATTATTGTCTCACGTAAGTTTCCTATTTCTCGCTCCAGCCAGTGCACCACGACTGGTATATCAAAGGCTGTGATATGTGTTATCCTGTCTGTTGGATTGTGCATATAAAAGATCCCTTACTCCTAATAAAAGTAGCCCATGAAGTGGCGACAGTGGGTTTCCTCTCTCTATATCTGTGTGGTCTTATATATAACCGTAAATAAAATATGATGAAAGCGTCGTTAAATAAAACATTTCTTTCTTTCTATTTTAAAACTTAAGTTTCAGTACCCATAAATCATTCATATACCAACATAATAACAAGCAGAGAGCGCCTTTTTCATACTATGGAATTTACTGTAAGTTAATAATTTCTGAGCCGATTGGTTTTTAAACTGCACACAAAAACAATTTTTTATTTTTATTTCCAAAATACTGTATTAATAAGTAATATACGTTTCTGGACAAATTAAATATATATATATATATACACAAACACACACACACACACGCACTGAAGAATGTAAGAAAAGTGTTTGCCTCTGTATTAAATGCTTGTGACATTTTATATATATAAAACAATATTTACGCACGCCTGTCCTAACTCCTAGACATAGAGACAAAGCGCTTACAGTGGTACAGGAGACATGGCCGATGGACAAGAAATCATTGGTCCAACGTACTCTTCTCCAATGAATCGAGATTCAGTTTGAGTATAGCTGACGGATGGAAATGTGTTTGGCGTCGACGCGGGATGAGATTTGCAGAATTGTGTCATAGAGCATGACAGATGGAGCAAAGGAAGTGTCCATGTTTGGGCAGGTATCACCTCCAACCGCCGTACACCCATTGTAATTTTCCGACATGCAGTTAATGCACAACGATACAGAGATGACATCTTGGCACCAATTGTTTTTTGCCACATGCCCAACGACATTTTTCAATACGATAACGCCCGTCCCCACACCGTTAGGCTGACGACAGAGTTTCTACAGTCGAAAAACGTTGGTTTCGTGGATTGACCTTCTCATTCTCCCGACCTTAATCTCATTGAGCACCTTTGGGATGAACTGGGACGACGGGTCTGTACAAGGAATACTCAACCAGCTAACCTGCAACAACTGGAGCAGACTCTTATCCAAGAGTGGCAGCGCATACCTCAAGGAACGATCCGACGTGCGATTCAATCAGTGTGTAGGCGATGTAACGTGTGCAACCAATCCCGTGGCAGCCATGTCAGATAACGAATTTTGAAAATGGGTTTAACCACAAAATTGTTTCGCTCATGCTTAAATCATGAGACTTACCTTAAATCAACTTTAAAGCAAAAAGTAGTAATGTGTGGTCTGTCATAAAATGTCAAATGATTTCAAAATTTAACAAAATGAAATATGGAATATTTGGTACAATAAGTACTGCGTTTTTAAAGCAGTTTAGTATATATCTATATATAAACAATCAGCATTATGAATGAATGAATGAATGATTGAATGAATGAATGAACGTTTAACGACACCCCAGCACGAAAAATACATCGGCTATTGAGTGTCAAACTATGTTAATGCAAATAAATAAAGTAATGATCAACATCAATATAAAAATTCAAAGTTGAACAAAACAGTGTAAAGAACTGTGCAAAAATACAAATATCACAGACTTTTACGGATACTGAATTTTACTCTAAACTTCAATTTGTGCTGTATTGGCCATTCTCAAAGAGTATGTTACACCCCTGCACCACAGTGAGGTTACAGCACGCGCAGGGGAATCAGCATTATGAGTCACAAATATAGATATAGTTTGTAATACTAGCATACCCCTATATTGTTACATTTATTTAAATAGAGTAGGAAAACAAATCTTACATTTTCGTCCTGGGAATGGGAAGTGCCTCTCCACCCCTGACGACGACGACTACTACTGACACTACTACTACCACCACCACCACTACCACAACCACCCACCACTCATCACCACAAATAATAAACGGTGCATCTAATTGCTAATAACAATAGGTTAGGCACTACTACCCGGTTCCGAATAGCAAATGTAGGCTAATTGCGGTTTATACAATATATATAAAATTTCTTGTTTCAAACACTGTAGTACAATCAATATGGTCCGTGTCGTCTTATTCCGATTTAAGTGTCATGATTGCTGCAGCAGCCACTTCCTAAACAGAAGCACCCATGTTCGTAAAGTAACTTCCTGTCCCAAACTTATTCCTTTCGCTGTCCAGGACAGAATAGATGGAAAATGTCCAGGAGGAGTAAAAGGAACGCAGGCGCGGATCCAAGGGGGGGCGCATGGGGGCGCGCGCCCCCCCCTATTTTTCGCCAAACAAAAAAAACACTGACCGCGTATAATCTCCCAGACCCCCCCCCCCCACCCAATTAGAGCTTCGTGCCTTCGGCGCTCGCAATTTCGGGCTACGCCCTCAAAGTGCGCCCCCCCCCCTTTCCAACAACCCTGGATCCGCGCCTGGAACGCACCCCAAGTCTGTCGCACTCTGTGAAGTTTGTCGTGACGTAGGCATTTTTGTGCTACGAGCGACATCTACCGGTGACTTCAGAATACTAACTTTCAAAATTATTTCAAGCAATTGGGACATCAGGATTCCCATGGCATTTATCGAAATAAAACTTGCTTTTTCACTCCATTTTATAAAAACGTGATCTAAGTGTGCTATAGGTTTGTAGATTAACCAAAATTATAATTTATTTTTGCTGGATGGAATTAGGGCGTGCGGCTTTAACGTTTTGAATCGTAGACACTGAAGAACAATCTAATTAAAATTAGCTCCAATATTACATGTAGATCTAACAGCAGCCAGTTGGAACTCATGCCCACCAATCAAAACCTTACTTGCAGAATCATGTCAGTGATTTAAAAATAATTTGAAAACATTCCGAATTATCCTGAGCGTATACGATATGTTTCATGTGAATTACGAATGCCTTAATTAGACCAGTAGAACTTATTTTAATCAGATTGCTAACAACACTGCGTATACTCAAATGGCCAGGTAAACAAAACATGTTTAAGGCATTCGTAATTCACACGAAACATGTCGTATACCCTCAGGATAATTTGGAATGTTTTCAAATTATTTTTAAATCACTGACATGATTCTCAAGTAAGGTTTTGATTGGTGGACATGAGCTTAAACTGGCTGCTCTTAGATCTACATGTAATAGTGGAGCTAATTTTAATTAGATTGACTGAAGAATAAAATGGAGCTCATCCTCAACCTCATTAATATTACATAATGTACATACTCTTTATGTTCTCTCGATATGCTTGTACCACCAGCTTCATTCAATATTTAGCCGGTGTGCACAAATTCTCATTTTCGTTATTTCTTTTATATTATGTGAATCAATTAGGTTCGTCAGATATGTTT